>JAPYZN010003932.1:0-15360 GCA_030522865.1 Psyttalia lounsburyi | reverse complement strand
TAAATCAGCCCTCTCCTCTCTATCCTCATCAAAAGCCGATTTTCTTCGCATTATGGAGAATATTTTTAAATATCGTTCGAGCAGGTATTAACAGTTTTCTTTGACAGTGAAAAATGAAACAGTATAATGCAATAAATTAAGAAAATTTCAGTCGAGGGAAGCCCTCAACATTTCCATTGTAGAATTCTCTAGCCAATTACCGACGATTTTTTAATGAACTTCTTTCAGTACAATCTGAAATGTAATTTTGTTTGTTTCAAATTACATTGAGAGTGACTCCGCTGAAAATTAATAGTCAACTATCCATGAAATTTAATTCTTTTCCAGCCACAAAATGTCGAGGTACAGGAAAAGTCTATTGTCTTCCTGGCAGTGACAGAAAAACTGTTTTCATTCGCATCTAAATTATTGTTTCATTTTCCTCCCTTTCTTGGTTTAAATCAGCCCTCTCCGCTCTATCCTCATCAAAAGCCGATTTTCTTCGCATTATGGATAATGTACTCTTCACAACCAAGACCCATCTCGTTTCTCATGCATACGGCACTCTATAACATTGTTCAGTAGACTATACACGCTCTGGAATATAAGCCGATGGGATCTATTCTGAGAGAACCAAATTCACGTGTTACGCCTTAGAAATTCTGAAACCACATTTGCACGGCATAGGTACGTGCAGGCCAAGTATCTCCGGGGGATCGTGTTGCATATTATCTTATGTAATCCGTATTCTCGGTCCATCAGAGATGAAACGACCTTGGGGTAGAGCTGGGTGAGGCAGAGAGAAAAGTCTTTCAAGATCAGATGTTGGGGGGGGCGAGAGATGCTTAATCATTGTTTTGGATGCTGGAGGTGAAGGCTTTGGTTTTTAACTTTCGAGTGACGGCTTTAAAATTGTCCGGCTCTAAAAATAATATTTAAAAACAAACTCGACCTTCTGGTGACGAAATCAAACGATTCGTCATATTTTCAAAATCGCTCTATTTTCCTTTCCATTTTTATTCTATTTGACGATTGTTATCAGACGATTTGCTCTCGTGTTTGAATGTTTAATAGCCGAAATGACGAACAAATAGAAATTCCTCTAAATCATTCATACACGTTTGCACGGAACAAACATTTTTCCTCCTTCTGGCGCTCACTGAACCCTCGGAAGAGATGTTTGAGATGTCCCACTTGTTTGGAAATTTTTTTTTTATTTCAGTGGGGCTTAATCATAATAAGCGCAACTTTATTATTTTTCACCTTTGCAAATACCATTGTCCCCCTTTAAATGCCCCATAAAGTTGCGAGTGCCAACCCCCGTGGAGTGTGAAAATGTCAATGCGAGATATGAGGGGAATGAAACCGTTGAAACGCGCATGACGGACGCCTCCACTGGGAGAGGAGCCAGAACGAGATGTCATAAATTATTATAGGACATTAGGATCAGTACAATGGGGTATAACAATTAATTAATTGATCATTATTTGAATTAACTGAGGGTAAAGAATTTTTTCCGTTGAGATTTTTTTATTTTTTTTTTCGGTTGTTTTGGATGGCAACGGAAGAATAATTTTTTTTGGCACCCGCAAAACTTGTTTGCGAACTCTGTCGCTCTTCTCCCGGTGGACATAATGAAATGATGGCCGAATCTCTTTCAATCCGTATAAGGACATGTTCGCTGTATCAACAGTACTCGAACGACCCACGCACGCAATTTACCGCTTCAATATACGTACGGTTGAGCTTTAGCGAGTGGGTGTAATACAATTTCGGTATGAATGCCTGTAAATCCAGTGGTTCTTGGTTGTAAAAAAAAATGTTCACAACTGGGTCTTGAAAAGAGAGGTCACAATCAATGAATAAAACATTATGGACCTACGCTACATGCTAAGGATCTCCAGGAATTTCCAGGCGAAATTTATTTCAAATTAAATTCCCCCGGGGTCAACACGAATATTTGGACGTGAGGGACCTTCGGGTGCTAGTTAAAAAAAAGTTTTTAGTACATTTGGTTATTGTACACTTCAGCTGAAAATTTTCTCATAATTTTCGGGTTTATCGTGAACGGTTGTGGAAATCTAGGGAAATTTTTAGAATTGAAATTCAGTTAAAATTGATTTTGCGAGTCGATTAATTGAATAATTAATTAATTAATTGAATTAATTTTCGTGTCACTATTAATTAATTGAATTAATTAATTAACAGTGAAACGAAAATTGCAAAAAGAACATCTCAATTTTTCCGATGTCAATAATTCCTCGGGAATAATTGAAATTTAATTGAAACTTTGTATTTACTTTCTCGTTAATTAATTAATATGCCGTATTGAAATTTATTGGAATTCCCGAAATCACATAACTTGTTAAGTAAACCTCTGCAAAGAAATAACAAAAAAAATTCTGAAGTATTTCTTTAATTTTTTATAGAACTTATTTCTCGACTTTATCGATTTGCATTACGCGTGCAATAATTATTAAATCTTTATTTTTAATTAAATATTGGAACTGTCCATTCAATATTTTGTCTCCACTATTTAACCAACATTTGACACCTCTCGAGATTTAATAAATTAATAATTTGCTCATTTAGAATTTTATTTGATAGAATATTTTCTTCAAATCTAAGAAATTATTTCTTAAAGCCACCGATTTTTTTTATTCGTCGAGGCAAAAATTGAGAGGAATAATTAATACAAAAACGACTGATAAAAATCAATATCGAGCTTTATTGAAATTTCTGTAATAAAATAACTTATTTAACAAAATCTCTCCAGAAAAAAAAAATTAATAAATAAATCTCTGGAGAATTTCTTCTTCAGTTTCTCCTAAAACTTATCTCTCGACTCTATCGATTTGCTTTTCGCACGCCCCCGGTGCTTTTATCTTGCCCCCCCACGCCGATAATTCTATCGTCTTCAATAAAGACATCCTTCGGGTAGTTCTCGGCGCGTGCGTATTGTCATACCGTCCAGAATCGAATTAGCCCGTTCTAACGAACACGCCTGATGCACCTGTGTACAAACCCAAATTATTAGCATCGATTGCGAGCTACTCGAGTAGCCGTGTTATGCAACAATCGATGGTCAAGGATAGGGTGGGCACCTAGAGATTATCCGAGTCGTTAGCCGCTTAACAATTGTCCCAAGGTCCTGGCACCTTAGAAATCTCCACCAAATTGCGTTACATCATCGCCAACATACTTTCACTGGGAGCCTTGCACGACCTTGTGGACATTTAAGAGTTTTACTGGGTTTAACAACATTCGACAAGGTGAACATTATTACCTGGTGATCTATTCTTCGCTGTTCCTGGAATTGCTAACAGATGGCCGCCCCATTCACTGGAGTGGGCAATCGCTATTTTTTGGAATTGAAGTCTATAAAGAGCGGATTTTTTTCAATTGCCCAAAAACAGGTCAGAATAAATTAAATTAAATGCTCTAATTAAAAAAATATCAATTATCATTTTTTAACAGCTATAATTGGGGTTTTACTGTTATAAACATATTGTTATTGCTATTTTATTTTATTAGTTTGAAGATTTTCATTTCTATTTTTACCACCCGACTCATTCTGGTAATTAAATTCAAATTTAAATTGAATAGAAAGCAAATTTTTCGCTGATTTCCCAATTTTATTGATCTTTTCATTATCTCAAGAAATCGATTGAAATTAATGAACTTATTTAGTAAATAATATTAAACTCTACCGAATAAGTAATTATTTTGAATCAAATGAACGATCTATTAATTTTGAATAATTTTCCATTTAATTCTATTTAAATTTCATGTTTTTAATAGAAATTTGAATTTTTTAAAATGAAATTTATTGTTAGGTATCGTTTTAATCCGGCTTATTCGAGGGATTTTATCAAAATAATAACAGCTATAATTAGGGTTTTACTGTTATAAAAATATTTGTAAAGACTAAACAATTTTTTATTAGTATCTTATTTTATTAATTTGTAAATTTTTCGCTGATTTCCCAAGTTTATTGATCTTTTCATTATCTCCAGAAATCGGTTGAAATTAATGAACTCATTTAGTCATTAAAAAATATTAAACTCTGCCAAATGAATAATTCTTTTGAATCAAATAGACAATCTATTAATTTTTAATAATTTTCCATTTAATTTTATTTAAATTTCATGTTTTTAATAGAATTTTGAATTTCAAAAAATTAAATTTATTGTTAGGTATCGTTTTAATCCGGCTTATTCGAGGGATTTTATGACCATAATAACAGCTATAATTAGGGTTTTACTGTTATAAAAATAATTATAAAGACTGAACAATTTGTTATTACTATTTTATTTGATTATTTTGAAAATTTTTCGCTAATTTCCCAAGTTTATTGATCTTTTCATTTTCTCCAGAAATCGGTTGAAATTAATGAACTTATTTAGTCATTAAAAATTATTAAACTCTGCCAAATGAATAATTCTTTTGCATCAAATAGACGATCTATTATTTTTTAATAATTTTCCATTTAATTTTATTTAAATTTCAGGTTTAGAAAAAAAATTGAATATTTTCAAAGGAAATTTATTGTTAGGAGACGTTTTAATCCGGCCTCATTCTAGGGATTTTATCAAAATAATTCTTTAACATTATAATATTCCCCTGGATGCACCCAATCCCTGGGGTCCTCACACCCGGAATGCATGTACCTGCGATGGGGCAGCATGAGCCGGCGGCGCCGCGTGGCGCTGCGAGCAGACCAACCAGTGCAGTCAGTTGGTTGTCACCGTCGCAACGGTATACATATACCGCCCGAGTCTGCCGGCACGACCGATGCATTTCGATCCGTATTATACGCGCGAGCGTAATCATAATAAGAGGATTTCCAGGGGAGGGATTAAATAGGGCTAATTATCTCAATTATTTCGCCTGAGATGATGCTGATAATGGACGGAAACTATTAACAGGGAATTGAGAGCTTGTGATTGTGTCGGTGATTCTGTTGAGCGGCTGATTTCGGCGGTGGAGATGCCAGAGGATGTGTGACAGTGGGCCTTTGGCCACGCGGTTCGATAGAAAGGGGGATATCGTGGGTGGACTTTTTAGACACAGTTGGCACTGCACCTGCGCTCACCTGCGCATTGACCACTCGCAATTGACGTTATTTCAGAGCTGGAGTTGCGGGGACGTAATGGAAATTTGTAGCCACAGGTAAAGTAGGAGAGACCTGAGGATATGAGGACTTTACATTTCTTGGTTTCTTAATTTATTCCCTTTTTTACTTTAGCTCGTATTTTTTTTTAATAAAAACCGACGTTCGCAGGTGATTTACGTATTCTTAGATCACGGACAGAGGTACACCTTCACATTTACAAGATAATTTTAATTCGATTTATCGGGATTTCATTGCGTTTTGAATGTTTGGATTGATTTGCTCAAAATGTCAGAAATCTCTAGGTCCGGGAAAGTAGAGAGAAAATTATGTTTTTTATTTGTTAGTTATTTAGCGACTTTTTTTTTAATTTCGTTGACTTGGGTTCTTTAACTTGAGTCGTCTGTGGTAGACATAAATTCGGAAATGTTCGAACGGTAATTTTATTCTCCGCAGCTGATCGACAGATTTATCCGCTTCCGGTAGAAATTTTATCTTCATTGTTATTGGCTATTTGATAATGCAAAAATAATAGTCACTGAGTTAACGTTCACCTGCTGATTTGACCAATTTTCATTGAGTGATTGAAGTAAAATTAATATTTTCTATTTTTCTCATTAAATTAGCCACTTCCCAAAGTTCGCTAAAATTGTTGGGTAAACGGAAAGTTCATTAAAAATTTCCATTACATCTCAAATTTATCCAAAAATATTTTAGTAACGTCAATTTGGGTTTTGACTGAGCAAAATTGAATGTCTCAGATGCAACAACAAAACCGAAATGAATTATTCAAATAATTTCGCTGGAGGAATACGAGGGAAGGGTTTCTGTAAGTAAATTTTATCAATGAAATTGGAGTTCCATTTGATTTCGTACCGGTGGCATCCGGTCGAGCGCCATTGTCCTGGGTAGGGTTTCGGTTGGTGTGAGGTCTGCGGGTCTCACGGCACAAAGAGAAGGGAAATAAAATGAAAAGGGACAGGCTGACGGTGTCGGTGCACTTGAAAACTGGTTGGTAGCCAAAAATGTTGCGCTGGGTCTTCTACAATTCTGCTTTTACTCGGGGGGGGATTAAAGTCGAGCGGAGATTCTAACGGAGCAACCGTCGGAGGCGGCTTCGATTTATCTACAACAAATATCTTTAGGTTTTAAGGAGTCGAAGTGGTTTTGGCAGTTCGTCTTCTGATTTTTATCGCATTCTTAACGATCTAATTCAACAGTCTTTTAAAGTCCGGCGACCACAATTTGTCCCCTCGAATTTGACGTGACTAATTACGGGTGAAAGAATAATTTAATAATTATTTGTAATAAAATAATTGATTATTTTTAATAAAATAATTGAACTATCCATTCGACATTTTTTCTCACCCTTTTTAACGAGATTTGACACTTTCGTCGTAATTTTATAAATTAATTAATTAATCATTTGCTCATTTAGAATTTTATTTGAGAGAGTAATTTTTTTTAATTCCAACAAATTATTTCTCAAATTCCATTTTTTTATTATTCATTTCCTCCTATGGGATTTATTCTCCAGTTGATAATTCGGCGAGTCTAGAATTGAGAGCAATAATTATTTTCTCCAAATGAGAGATACAAATTTTTCCCAGTGTTGCGGACTATGCGAAGCATCTCGACAATGTTAAAACCCGTCGAAAATACCGGGAATGTCCGGGAGAATCTCCATACACCTACATAGTCAGCGCGCGTAACACCATGCATGCCATTTTGCTCACTAACCGCGGTTGTCTCATGCCTTGGGACATCTCAAGAATGCGTCTCCGACGTCCGTAAATATTCTCCGGACCACGACAGTAAGGGTGATGCCACGATGAACGCATAAGAAGACGTGTGCAACGTGTGAAACTACAGGGAGTGAAATATTCAATGAAAACTTGGTTGAATTTTCGAAACCACTTCGGCAACTAACAAGCGATTTTTAAAATTTTTAGGGAAGTTTCGGTGATCTCATAGGGCAAACGAACTCATGACTTCTGAAAATCCTCTATCATTTCAATTAATTTCTTTTAATTTCATTCGAAGAGGAGGAAAATTAGATTTTGTAAATAATTAACTCTTCTTTGAAACTTCAGCAAATGCTCTCTCTGGAAATCAGAAATTAATCAAATTCATGGGAACTACAAATTTTCGGGAAATTATTAAATTCTGACTTTGGTTAAATAAATATAGAAACAATTTACGTCTGAGAAATGTCCTGCCGTCAGGAAGAAAATGAAACGTTATTTGATGGAACATAAGTTCTGCTAAATTCTTATTACAACAAAAAAACGAACATTGCTCAACAAAATTAAATTGTATAAATAATTAACTCTTATTTGAAACTTCAGCAAATGCTCTCTCTGGAAATCAGAAATTAATCAAATTAATGGGAACTGTAAATTTTCGGGAAATTATGAAATTCTGACTTTGATTAAATAAATATAGAAACAATTTACGTCTGAGAAATGTCCTGCCATCAGGAAAAAAATGAAAAGTTCTTTGATGAAGCAAGAGTTCTGCTAAATATCTTATTACAAAAAAAAAACGAAAATTCCTCAGCAAAATTAAATTTTATAAATAATTAACTCTTCTTTAAAACTTCAGCAAATGCTCTCTCTAAAAATCAGAAATTAATCAAATTAATGGGAACTACAAATTTTCGGAAAATTATGAAATTCTGACTTTGATTAAATAAATAGAAAAACAATTCACGTCAGGAAAAAAATGAAACGTTCTCAGGTGAACAGCTAAAAAACAAAAATTGACAAACAAAATTCAATTTCATAAATAATTACCTCTCCTCTGAAACTTCAGCGAACGCTCTCTTTAAAATCATAAATTACTCAAATTAATGAGAACTATAAATTTTCTGGAAATGATTATATTCTATCTTTGATGAAATAAATAGAAAAATAATTTACCCCTGGAGAATAGCCTGCCGTCAGCAAAAAAAATGGAACCTCCTCCGATGAAGCATGAGTTCTGCTACAATGTCTTATTACATCCACAAAACGAAAATTCTCCACGTGTGCCGGGCAGGTGTCAGTGTATCAGGTTGCCGAGTTGGAATCACAGTGGAGAAACGGGAGAAAAAAAAAGCTATATAAGATGTCGAGGAGTAGAATAGCGCGGAGAGGGCGGAGTTGAAGAGGGAAATAACAGCTGGAAGATATGTTGTGTAGCCACGCGACAGCTGTCTGCAGCAGCTCCAAAATCCCTATCTGGCCCTTTTGTAGACGAGGGTTAACCGGACGTTTTGAGTGGAGAAAAAGATATCTAATATCGGGGCTTGTCGGCATGAGCTGACGTACTCCACCTAATTTTCCTGATCGATTTTCGGGGAGAGGGCGAAAAATCTTGCGAGAAGTACTTTCTGTCCTTTACCCATTTTATTTCTTGAGTGAGCAGAAAAAAAAAAGCAGTGGTTCCGAGCACTTTCCGGCTGCTCGCTCAACGGCAGCTGCTGCTTTCGAACCACCGGACGTGCTTGGATTTTTGGTAAAGTTCTTTACTTTCCACCTGCCGTCTCTCCTCTCTCTTCAACCGATGATTTCTTTATCTTGTAATCAAGTTTTACGATGAAAATCTGTTTTTGTTGCCAGTGGTATAGTTTACACTCCTTCTCCTCCTCCCCCCCCAGGTTTTCGATTGAAACTCGTTTTTTGTGCCCGTGGTTTAGGTTTCCCCCCCTCCCCCCCCCCCCCCCCCCCCCCCCCCCCCCCCCTCAAATTATAATGTGCAATTACTGAGGAAATATCACTTACTAAAAATTAATTTATCCCTATTGAAATTCTAGAAATAATAATCAACGAATTATTGAATTATTTATATTTAGAAAATTTCCAAGCCCAACTGGAACTAATGCCCCAGCTTTCCCTCGTTGGGACATCTATTACTTTGATTATAATACTACAAAAAAAAAAAATGTAACATACTTTTTCCCCGAGAGATATACAGTAAAGAGTATTGAATCGTGACCCACCCGATGGCCGTCGAATAAATTCAAGACCACATCTATTATTATTCTATCGGGTCGATACGATTTCGTGAGCAAAGGTCTTGACAAGTTTTATAGAACGCGGAGGAATAATTCTGTAAGTGAGTTGTGCATGTGTAGGAACGACGATTTTATAGGACAGAGATATATCATGGCTATCGTGAGTGTTATTCCCTCCTCGTGCCAGCTGATGGGGGAAATGGATGCGGTACATGCTCTTATGGATAAACTTTGCCGATACAGAATCCAATCGCATGTGATGGATTTCCATCGTGCGGTGACTTGAAATTTACACATCGATTTTCACTCGCAGTTTTAGCACGTATTCATTCGATTTTGAGTGACCAGAAAGTCTTTACTGATTATACTGGGGCCCAGGCGTTAACAAATAACGAGTGGAATTAATCCGGGCGGAAATCAATTCCCCAGAAGTCAAAATTGTCAAAATTACCTCGACTGATGATAAAAATTGGAAATTTTTTTGAACGATTGAGTAAAAAAAAAACAATCCGTGAAATTTGGGGAATAATTTGCCAATTTTTAATTAAAAAAGAGAAACTCTTGACATTGTTGTCAGATTGAAAAAAAATCGATTTTTCTTTCTCAGATAATGACCATTGTTAATTATCAATTATGGTTGCCCTCTTGAATTTTAAATCTGGCGAGTTCGCGAGTTTTTTTCGCCCTCAAGAGGTCAATCAATTTTTTAGATTGGCAGCCTCCCAAGCGTTGGGAAACGACAGCCTGACCTGGTAAACAAAAACAAAAAAAACATTTTCCAATACGTTTTCACGTTTGAATCGACAATAATTGAAATTATAATCTTGCCGGATTGGAAACGATACGCGAGGGCTGTTATAACGAGTTCTCTCACACCGGGAGCACCAACAAATTGTCCCGATCGCAAACACGAGTCTTTACTTCGTACGCGCCTTAAAATATATCAAATCAAGCGAAATACAAACACTCGTGGATTTTATCTCCGGGCTTTCTCGCGGAAGTGGAAAATTCATGCGCCGACAACCGACTCGTTGGCCCTGAAAATTAGCAAATTTGTACAACATCGGAGGCGC
This sequence comes from Psyttalia lounsburyi, assembly GCA_030522865.1. Lineage (NCBI taxonomy): Eukaryota > Metazoa > Arthropoda > Insecta > Hymenoptera > Braconidae > Psyttalia > Psyttalia lounsburyi. Next base: position 5,198 of record JAPYZN010003932.1, on the reverse strand, counting down.
ATTTTATCGCCTTCGGCATTCGGCAATTGGGTCAACGCTGATGTAAACAAAAAATCAGTGTGAAGCAATGTGCACATAATAGAGGGGGAGGAGGGGGTAGGGTACTCGTAATGGTACCGATGCAAACGGAAACTTCGGCTCAATGCGAGATTTCTCCGGGCAAGACTGCTCGATGACCTTTTGCAAATGGTAACTCTCGCGTTGATGATCTCGATTTAGAGAGGCCAACCCTACACTCGTTCTTTTATTATCGCGAGTGGATTTATCGATACCGTTAATTATTTCGTGGGTAATTGGGGAAGTAGGAGTATTTTGTATGCTTTTAGAAAATTACTACCGATATTTCCGTTTCAAATTTAATAATTTTTAAGAATAACTCGTCTGTACGAAATTGGAAAAATCTTTTGGGAATTAATTTCGCGGAAGTTTTTATGAAAAGTTATTTTATAACATTAGAAATAGTTTAATTCTCGAAAATTCTTCAAATAATTCACATGGTCTGCAGTCGTCTTTTATTACCTCGAGTGGATTTATTGATACATTCAATTATTTCGTGGGTAATTGGAGCGTTAGGAATATTTTGTATGCTTTTAAAAAATTACTACCGATATTTCCGTTTCAAATTTAATAATTTTTAAGAAGAACTCGTCTGTACGAAATTGGAAAAATCTTTTGGGAATTAATTTCACGGAAGTTTTTACGAAAAACTATTTTATGAGATTAGAAATAGTTTAATTCTTTCAAATTCTTCAAATAATTCACATGGTCTGCACTCGTCTTTTGTTACCTCGAGTGGATTTATCGATACATTCAATTATTTCGTGGGTAATTGGAGCGTTAGGAATATTTTGTATGCTTTGAAAAAATTACTACCGATATTTCCGTTTCAAATTTAATAATTTTTAAGAAGAACTCGTCTGTACGAAATTGGAAAAATCTTTTAGGAATTAATTTCACGGAAGTTTTTATGAAAAATTATTTTATTAAATTAGACATAGTTTAATTCTCTCAAATTCTTCAAATAATTCACATGCTCTGCCTTTAATTAATTGATAACTCTCGTAATTTCCGCTGTATTCAGTCTCTCTAATAACTCTTGGTGATAGTGAAACACTCGTCGCACTCGGGAAAATACTATCACGAAAGTTCTGGTAATTAATCCCCCCCCCCGTAAGTCACACTCCCATTTCGTCTCGTGCATTTATCATACTGTTTCATAAGTATTCACGTTCTCCACGTTTCTCTGTTGATTAGGGAAACTAGTCTACAGACAACGACCGCAACTTGGCACAGGAACGACGGCTCGAGGAGGTCAACGCCGAGTCCCAATACCCTCCATCCTGATGCACCGTCTTCACCGAGAACAGCTCCGGGTTCTGTAAGTTTCACTCGAAAGTAGAATCATCCAATTCGTAACTAGGCCAATGATATGTATCCCAGCATCTGCGAGAAACAGAAAATGTCATTTCAATACTCCACCAAAAATTTTAACATAATTTTAACAATTAATTTTGAACAGAACAAATTTATCTTAACATTGCAATTTAGTCTGTAAAAAAATTCAGAACTACTTTGGGAGTTAAAATGAGATTGAACTGACGTTTACATTTAATTGTTCACTGCAAGTGCCACAAAAATTTTCAACCCCAAATATTCCGCGAAAATCTTGGCCGGAAAATTCAGAGAAAAATTCCTGCCCCTTAGCAATCTCTGCCCCCCCCCCCCCCCCCCCCCCCCCCCCCCCCCCCCCCCCCCCCCCCCCCCCCACCCCCCCCCCCCCCCCCCCCCCTCCCCCGATGAATCACCCGAAAAATTCCTCGTGAGAATTCCACTCACCACATAACATGCGCCGAAAAATTCCATCCTCGCAATATGCCAGGAACTTGAGGAAACATTAGAAACATTGGCCGGATAATTGTGATCACGAGGGGATTGTTATGCCATCGTCATCAATCTTTCCATGGCTTTTTTTTCTACTCTCAACTTATTGCTCCCTCACTGGGAAGAAAACTCCCTCAGTTTCTCGCTACAATAGTTCCCTCGAAAATTGATGAATCCTGAGGGAGAGATTTTCATTGAAAATTATCTGATCGATTGGAATAATTTGTTGGCCGGTCAATAAAATCTATGGATTCGGAGCAAAAATTCACTTGTAAAATAAAACTCATTAAGACGTCTTCAGAATTTTCATTGAAAATGTCAGAAATTTATTTTATAGTTGATTTTATTGGATAATTTTTCACCAGCAAACGCATTACAAATTGATTAGGTCATTTTCCCTGACAAGCTCGCTCGTTGTCCATTGTTTATTTACTATATTCAATGGTATTTATATTTTTCGCTGAGACCAGTTGTACTATTCAACAGAATATCTGGCAGAATAATTATCGTACGCAAGTCAGTGTTTACACAGCCACGGTCGATTACCCCGAGTAATCCACTATTTACCTCTGTATCACGATAAACCAGTCGTGAATACGTAATTCGAAGGAACGTATTCATCAGCAGAAACAAATTGTAATTGCGTGTCACTTTTGATTTTCGTGATAATTGCGTCGAGTGGTTGATCATAAATTCCGCAAAATGTTTACTTGTTTTTTTTAATTGAGTGTGTTAAATGTCGATTAATTTTCGGTGCGCTCTTGGATGGAATGTCAATATGAAACGCAGAGCTGAGACTGTTATCGAGAGGATCCACCTGAAAACCCTCAAAATCAGAGAACAATTATGGGTGAATTACAATTTCCTCTGATTATCGAGTGAACAAAGTGAATGCGCAATTAAAAATCCACTCATTGCTTATTTAAAGTAATAAAATTGTGTCGAGTGTAATCAAAAATTCAGTGAAATGTTTACTTTTATTAAAATTCTCTCGCCGTAAAGAGCGGAGAATTGCCTTAAAAAATCGATTGTTTCCTAAATAATTGGCTATAATTTTCACATTCCTTTGCAGCCTTCGCCTGGGCACAAATCAATCCCCCGGAATATGGAGAGACGACGTGGTCTGGAAATTAGTCGCACTCAGCGGCGCATCAAGGCCTCCAGTACGCCAACGCTACTCGATCACGATGAAAGGTAAATTGAACAATAATTCCCATAAAAAAATTATTCTATTCCTGTAAGAAATCTAAGAATTTTTTCGTCAGTTATTCAACCGACAGATCTCATTTATTGTCTGCTTAATAAAACAAATGGAGCCGCATCCACAGAATAATTAAGAATAATATTTAACTTAGATAAGTAATTTTTACCGATGATTTCTGTCAGTGAGCACCAGAAGTTTATTACGTGTCAGGAATCCTCATTAAAGCTTGAAAAAACTTTGTATGTTCCAATTACTCAGCTTTTCCACAAAATTGTACCATAACTCTTGTCAAGGGGGGAGAAGTCTCTCTGATTCTTCCTCATTGTGAGCATAAAGACGTTCCTACCTTCGCTCGTATTCCCCTTGGAGAGGCATTAGTGGCTCAACATTTCCTGACGTTTCTAATTACAATCTCAATGGAAGATCCCCGCTGGTAGGGGATAACAGCTCCTCTGACACTTTTCTCCGAAAATCTTATGACCGCAACTTGTTTTTCTCGTCGATCTATAAACGATGGGATAACTTCTAGACACATGTGGTTATCCTTCATTAAGTCCCATTCATCTCTTCCGTAATGAGATGATGATGTTATTGTGTGAGATTCTCCCATTGTCCTCGAGGATATCTCAATTGGATAGAAAATCGCCATTTGTTGGTTGTTCTTTCCCTGGGAGGAATAAATTATACTCACAACTAAAATTTAATTTCTCGGTATTTTTTTCTACTCCTTCATGGATACAAACTGAGACATTTTTTAATGACGTGAATATTAATCTTTTGGAACTTAATTCATTAAAAATTTTGTGAAATCTCATAATAAAAATATTATATTAATGATCTGACTTCATGACAACTCAGTAGCATTTCTCCATTAATGAAGCTCTTCGTATCGTTCTTATTATATGTCAAGATCAATTAAATTATTATGTATTTTCATTAGATCAAGACTCAGTCAATTACAGCGATCAATTAGTGATTTTTGAAAAATGCAAAAATTTGGGTTTCTTCATTTTGAAAAAGAAGCCAAGCGCAGAAATTTTTAAATTTCTAACTTCAATGGGTTCCAAAATCGTATGAATAAATTTGCACACCTTTCAACCCTTCACGGGTTGATTCTCAAAAAGAGAAATATTTATGTTCGTTCGTTTCGAGGAAAACGAGCGATTTCCTCGATTTTTGATTTGTTGGATGGGATTTGGAATAGGTAGGATAGGATTCAGGATTATTCTCAATATAAAATTTACAAGAAATTTTTTTTTTACTGAAAAAAATGGATAGTCCAGACCGGGATTTGAACCCGGGACCTTCCGATTATGCATCGGGTGCTCTCCCAACTGAAAAGCCTTTGTAGAAATTGGTAAATCTCCCACTTCAACGATTTCCAAAACCATCCAAAAAAATATGCAATCTCTTCCACTCAGTCTCACCCTCACCTCAGTCTGTAAATTACAACATCACACACGCCTCACCCCTTCAAGTATCAAATTTATCTAATGTATTCATAATCCGTGAAATGAACATCAATTTCAATATACGTGCGGAATCCTTTAGTTATATTTAGTTATCTTTTCAATTTTGAAAAAAGGAGATTTGAAATTTGCGTCTTCGAGTTCGACTTCCAGAGCCTTCGATTCGATTTTCATGAAATCGATTAGCATTCGACTTTTCATTCGAGTGCCATTCGAGTGCTCATTCGAGACTCCCGATGCCTCTCTCTTATTATATAGGATTCGTTCCAGAAGAGTCTTCCAATATTCTTCAGTTCACTCCTCTAGCCTTCGCCGCATAAATTGCGAAAAAATTGCGGTAAGAAGTGAGCGGGTAAAAATCAAGGCTGAGAGAATTTTAAAAAAAAAACCAGCCGACAAATTCCGTGAGAAAATTCTCATTTTTCCCCAGCTATTGCTCTTTTTTTTTCATTGTGTGCCTGCTATTGGACAGTGTAGGGGACTGAATAGCGCAATTTTTATTAATTCTCTGGAGTTGTAAATTCCAGAGGTCTGAACTATTGACGCGCTATCAACCCTACTGCTACACGCCGAATAGTTTCCTTGTGTAGCTGATTCAGGAGGGGGTCTTTGAATGGGTTTGGAGTGAGTGAGGATGTGATGGG
>JAPYZN010003930.1:0-14564 GCA_030522865.1 Psyttalia lounsburyi | reverse complement strand
ACGTATAATATTTTTCGTCTCTGGCCCCGAAAACCGCGATCTAACCGAACGGAGTGAGGTTAGAATCGCGGATTTTCGGGCGCCAGGGACGAAAATATATTAGCGTTCCGTAGACTGAGAAAAAAAAATTATTTTACCAATCAAATATTCTATGAAAGTTTTACCATGGAAATTTCGTAGGTAGTTGTCTAACACAAATCTCTTCGCACACACAAATGTTCTTGTCAGAAACCTGGTTTGCAAATATTATAAAATTTGTTTATTTTTTTAAATTGTAAATTACGATTTTTTTAAAGCATAAATCTCGTCGTTTACACTATCTCAATTTCGTATTTTTCAAAATTGAGATATGGCAAATGATGGTGTCGAAATCGTGAATTACGTAATTGTTTATGCAATTCATGTACTAAAAATCATAAAATACGGTGTATGTTGTCGTCAATTATAAGAATTTTAATTCTTTTAATAAAAAAAAAATTTTCACTTAACTTCGTTTTTTGATATTATCTTAATCTAAAGGAGATACTATTTTTTTGCTCTTAAGGAAAAATATACTTCGTTTAAAAATGAACATTCTTGTCATTTACGGCAACATCCAAAGTATTTTATGATCTTTATTAGGTAGATTACATAAACAATCCCGTAATTTTCGTTGTTAAAACCATAATTCACGTTTTTGAAATCGTCATTTGCGATATCACAATCTTGAAAAATATGAGCTTGAGATAGCATAACTTACGCGATTGGAACGTCATATAATACGAGAAAAATCTCGTAAATTAAACAATCGTAAATTATGTTTTGAAATCTCGGGTTTCACAGGAAGTCCCCTATGTGTTTGGCAAAATTATAATTTTCTCAATTCACATCTCTACCATCCTGTGTTCCAAAGCTTGAGTGATACTATTTCTATACAGACAGTAACCAAAAATCCTTCAGAAAATTAAATATTTAATTGCTTATCTTCTAGGCGACTTCATGCGTGAAATAGCCCACCGCGAGAAACAATTCGAATCGCGACTGGCACAGTACTTGTATATATTCCAAATGGCGATGAAGTGGGCACCGAGGAAACTTCGACGCTGTGACCCAACACAAGGACATAAACGAGGTTCACATACATTTACAATAGTTCCTCAAGAAGGAAGTTGTTTCACGAATCAACAATGTCTCGAACGTTGCTTGCGATATACCCTATCACAAAAACTCTTACAACTTTATAAACTCCCTCCCGTGTCCGTTCAGTTTCTTTAAATTTTAACTGCTCTTTAACAGAATATTGGTCAGGATTTTTGATCCGGCATTAACACTGGATGACAAAACTCCACTACTTTAATCATCCAGTGCGTATAAGTTCGAGATTTATCTTTGTACACCGGACTAAACGCGCTTCGAAAATAACTTGAAAACGTACAAATCAAAATGATAATTGAACTGAAAATTAATATCTTCTTAATTAATGGATATTTCGTAATTTAATTCTGTTCACTTTTGAATCGTTCAAGACATTGCACGCGACAGCGCTAATACTTATATAAAATTTTCGGAAGTCAAAACCGGAAACCAAAAGAAAGAAATTAAAAATCCCCACAGAAGCGTGGAAGCGTGGTTACTTAATTGATGATTAGATTTAAAGTAACTGCGAGTCAGGAGGACATGATCCGCACTCAACAAGTCCTTTGTAAGTGTCCACCTGCGTAAATGCTACCTGCTTCACCGCGCGAGGAGAATCATTTGCCTTCCAATACATTACCCTTAATACGTGCCCTCTCCCGGACCTCTCGCTTTATCTGTCTACTGCGCGTGACATGAACACCATGAACTTCGCACGCAATCAACTTCGTGGCTCCTTCCCCACCAAAGGTCTTAGATATCTTTTGTTCCAACTGCGGATCTCTCGCGCAGTTCCGATCAGTACTGGGGTGCTAGCATTATTGTTCGTTTGAAGAATTTTATCCAACAGAGTGAAGCAATTATAAATGGATCACCGGATCGATAATTATAGATTTCTGATAATCAATATATATATATAAACAAGAACAGCCCCATAATTTACGTTGTTAAAACCATAATTTACGTTTTTGAAATAGTTATAAACGACCTCAATCAAGGAAAACACCAGAGTGAGATCGTAAAATACGAGAGTAATCAGATAGTTTACATAATTTAAAAAAAAATTACGCGATTCATGTCGTAATTGACAATTCCAAAAAGGTAAATTATATTTTCAAAGCTCGAATTTCACGAGAATATTCTTCTGTGTGTAGTCCAAATTTCCTCGTCCTCCCTTTAAAATCAATCGGTTAGTAATTTCTTTGAAGGGATCGAATTGGGTTTTGGGGAACGATTGATGTTTTCAGAACTTTTCCAAGCCATCTAGATTTCTCTTTAAAAAATTCCTTTGTATGCAATTTGCCGTGAAAAGTACTTTTTCGACACATTGAGATGAAATAGTATATTTCGTAACAAGTGAAAAAAAATGGTTTTTGGCGAGTGGGAGGTTTATAATCCGACGAGGCAAAAACCACTTTTTTCACGAGTTACGAACATAATTCTTCATCTCAATGTGTCGAAAAAGTACTTTTCAATCACTCGACGCGAAGCGGAGTCCACTCGCCAAAAACCATTTATTTACACTTGTTACGAAATATACTATTTCCGTACTGCACTTTTCCCTCGTCCGGGAATTGGTACGGGCCCTTACTCGAACTCGATAAAGCGAAAATCACTACGGAAAAATATCGTTCCTGGGCTATCGTTATGGAGTTTTTTGACTGGCGTGGTTGGCCGCCTCGCCTACGGCTCCGCTCACCAAACTCCTCGCGAGTAAAAAACCCCATAACGACAGGCCGGAAATAGTACATTATGTCACCAGGCGATGAAAGTATTATCTGACGAATGTGGCTTTATATAATCACATGAGTCAGATAATACTTTATATTTTTCGTCTCTGGCCCCGAAAACCGCGATCTAACCGAACGGAGTGAGGTTAGAATCGCGGTTTTTCGGGCGCCAGGGACGAAATATACTATTTCGTGACGTGGGACCTGGGAAACACCAATTTCGTGACGCGCAGCGACACGAAAACGGGATTTTTCAGGTCTGGCGGCACGAAAAAATAGTAACGGACTTATTTATTTTATACACAATGGTATTGTTCAATGCTGTTACAGATAAAACATTCTATGAATTCGAAAGATTCATAGGCAATTATATAGTTCAGGAGGATGCCTTGACAGCGGACCATAATTGTTACGACACCTGTGAGAACGGCTGGAGTGAACCACCCAGGGATTATAATTGCGATGGCTTTGGATGCCACTGGGAACCTTCTGGCTGTTCTGGGAGCATTTTTTCTTGCTCAACAGGGCACAACAATATGCAACTTTGCATTTTAAACCGAGTTCATCCGGTAGGTTACTGGATTTCAGTCTGTTTTTAATGACGATCATGAAAAGAATCGGCAATCGCCTTGAACAGTAACTCCAAATTTTGTTTTCGAAAACTAACTGGAAACTGCTTTTTTTCATGTGTATCGAACAATATTTCATGACAGTAGTGAAAAAAAGGGCACATTTTTTCACGGTTCGCTCGACAATATTGAAAACAGGGTACTTTTTTCACTTGTGCCATAAAATAATTTATATGAATTTGATTAAATTTAATTCGACGCGGCTCATGCAAACCCCATAAGCGTCACCATTATGGCCACGTATCCCCGTCAAGCCATTCACCATATTGGGTTGATTTAACTTGGTTTGGGTCCCAAATGGTGAATTAATTCAGTTTCACAAAAAAACTTGGTCGACTTTTTATAATGTCTGATTACCAGAAATTCATCACTTTTTAAGGCCGCATGGAATCCGAGACGTTATCAGTGGTTCAAAGATGGCAAAGGTAACGTTTTCGGAAATGATGCCCATGACTGCAGGGGCATAACACGCAATGTGCAATGGTTCTGGAAGCATACAACATATTCTTGTGACGTATGCATCTGTACTTGCATAGAAGATCATCCGCACAGCAATGCCTATCACTTTGTCAGCCTGAGAAAAGTGGTCTCCAACGTTGATGATAATATGTCAGATATTGTTTTTGACTTTATGTATTATTTTAATTATCCTGTATTAGTGCAAGTCACTATACAACCCATTTGAATTTCCTTTCAGAGTTTTGACTGGTTTTAAATTTCGACGAACGAAGGGGGTGGTACAAGTGGAAACTCAACAAGGTCGTCTTTTGCCGGACGGTAAAATCGATGATGCAACTGTTCCATGGAAGGAACCTGAAGATGTTCGGTTTGAATTCGCCTTGTCGAAAGGTTGGGATAAATATATGTTCAAACTGGTTGGTCCAGGCCCGTCCTATTCATCTACACCTCTGCAACCAGATGAGGACGTTGCCGTTTTAACTGATGAAAGCAGAACGATCTACTTGGATGAGTTAAAAGCCCCGGTTAACCACGTTATAACAGGTGTCTCGGTTATTCCCTGGGATTTTATAGAAATGTATCTTTGAATTCAACTTTAAATTCTCCATTTCATTTCCCAGGTGTGCGGTTTTCCCGCATTTCAGGTGGTCGAAATCCGATCCGATTAGAAATTCGGGTGACAGAATTCGATTATCGGAATGGAACATTATTGAATACCGATAAAAGTCCCTGGATCACAGCAGACGATATGAAAGATATTCTGCCAATATACAAGTCGAGCAGGTGAGCGCTAACAGTTCAATAATATGATCTGAAACTGCAACTTTTTTTGATATTGCAGAGCCGAAGTGAGCCAACCATCACATCTGAAGAATCCATTGGATTTACTGAAAACCATACCTGACTTCGTTCCGAATAAGTCCATACGTTTAGACAAAACAGGCATTTGGCAGGATGCCGGCCAAACTACTATCCCTCTGTTAGACGCAATGGAGGTAACGGCGAAACCTGCGAGTCCAATAGTTGGTATCAATCTTTTCCATAAAAATGCTGAGGCAACTGGTGGATTCCTCAGTTTCCAGATCGAAACGGTCGATCGAACTGAGTACATCGAACTGCCTACGATACCAGACGTGAATCGCTCAGAATCATCTGAATAATATCTTCATGCTCCTGGTTCGTTGCTATTTGTAATTTGTGATGAGAAAAAATGAGAATATTATAAATGTAATTCATATGATAAGGCAACATTTATAACATTTTACCTAGTATTGCTAGGGACCAATAGCTCAAAATCGATCATATTGATGTTAAAAAATTGTAACTTTTCCCGCATAAATCAGAAAAAAATAAAATCAGATAAATTAGATGCTCCAATGGTCCGCGTTGCAGCAGGTCATTTGATTCCTACCTCTTCTCCCACTATACCGCTACAGGAATATCATCGCATTTTCCAATTCCCATTTTCGGGCGTGACATTTTCATGGGTATGGGGTCATGATTCTTTTAATACACATTCACTCGAATGGTAAATTTACGTAGCTCCAATCGATTACTGGCGACGTAACCTTCCGGAAAATATATTGACTTCCCAACCCTAAGGAAGAAAGTTATTGTAATGACTCCAAATATCAAAAGCGAAAAGTAAATTATATTTTCACGTTTCACGACTCGCCTTTTAGTGAATGAACACTACGAACAGGTTAGAGAATTTTCGGAGTTGTCGATCGAAATATATAAGGAAATAACGTGTACCAGGACAGTTAATTCTCATCTGATTAGTATTTGATCATTTTGGTGGTTTGAAAAATCCAGCAAATCAAAAGTGTGCCAAATATGCAAACATAAAATGTACAGACTAGTTTCTGTGGCTGTTTTTTTCTCGGTTTACGATATTTCTGTCAATTTTTGAACAATGAGTTTCATGATACCAATAGGGATCTCTGAACAAACTTTTCTCTCAGTGAATGTATGTTTGAACTGATCATTCGATGTAAGTTTGAGTCGCGCCAATCATTGACATATACTACTATAAAAGTGAAGTATTCCCGTTATTAGTCCAGCAAGGTATTAGCAGAGGTAATTCCATAAAACTCGATACGTTTAACGCCAACAAAAGAATCTTACAACAACAATTTTACAGTCGCTTTCTAAACAATAGCTTCCGTAAATATAAGTATATCGTTTAGAATTCCGATGTAACGCTAATCATTATAAAATGTACGAAAAAAAATTGAACCATTTTCCGATTTTTTCGCTTTATCTAGATTTTGAATCCTTTAGAAGATCTGCCCTTCAGGTCAAGTCAGAATGAATTTAGTCTACTTGAATCTACCTGCGACAGCTACGGCAAAGTCATACTACTAAGGGGCCTCAGAGAGTCATCAGACCTCGACATGCTAAGATCAGTGTTCTCCCCATTTTTGAAATGAACATTAACTTGGCATTGTCATAGATACAGTCAGGCAACTCCCCAAAAGAATTCGGACTTTTTTTACTCCGTAAAACCGCATGTCTTCTAGTTTTCAGCAAGCCCGACAGTTGCTCTAGAGCTCCGAGCACTTAATAAAATTTATAACGATAAATTATTGAAATACTATGATTCAATCGCATATTACGATACACTCATTATAGTTAACTCGCCGAATTAACTTGTCAATAGTTTATTCATGGTTTTAAAAAATGAAAGTCATTATAGCAAGAAAATTCAATTTCCAGTAAAGTGGTCTCTCGACCGGTGGCATTATTTTTCCGCGGCAGTGAGTCGCTATCTTCAAATTAATTACTGACAAGCGATTACGTATGTGAAATAGAAAATAGAGAAGTTATTCTTTACGAGTTCGTAGACTGTTCCACTTTTGCGTAGCAGCAAAAACTCATTTTTCGAACAGTTATGAAAGGCAATAAGGGTGTATGACGGATGGGTAATGACGCAGTATGATGCTTAAAAAACATGAACAAATAATTTTTCCAATACAAGCCAGGTCCACATGCAAAAATGTGTTTTCCCTCTGGATATCTTCTCGACGCAAATACTTGACTGGAGAAAAATAACGTCTTGCTATAAGAAGACTTTAAGACATTAAAGGTAGATAACCGTTCACCGAACATTAACTTCCGCTATTGCTACAGGGTGTAATATACAGGGTGTTACTGAAAGATGTTAATTCCTCTTAACCACTAACGTGAAAAAAATCGTAGATTACGGGAAAAATAATTTAAAAAATATTGGTTTAGTGGACCTTTTACTATTAGACTTTTACTATTAGAAGTTGAAGATGGGCGAATAGGGGTGGTGGAATACGACATTTGAAGGTGAATTAGAATGGCGACGGAAGATCTGACAACGTTGCAATTATCATGAAGTTGGTTACGGATGGGTAGGCACTTTTGGGTTGCGGATCTTTGAACATGAACCATGAGGATTAGAGCAGCGGAAAATGGAATAATGTGATTCCTATATTTTAATCTGTTCTAACCCAAAAGTTGTGGACTCCTGCGCCTATACTGAAGTCAGCATAACTTTTAACATGAATGGTACCCCCACCGTCTCCATTTTGCGTATGATCGCGTTACCCCCACTTCTTCGTTTGATGTTAAAAATTATGCTGACTGAACCATACATGTGATTCAAGTTTGGTTCCAGGTACATGCAGCGGGTGTCACTGATCGTGACACAAGTGTCTTGATTACCTGTGCTTGAACTGGGAGCATTTATGGGGTTATCGAAGATTATACCGGTATCAAACGGAGTGGATAACTTTGTAAAAAATGAAAGAAGACCGCTTATTAATATGGAAATCCATTCAAAATCTACCTGTCTTTAGAACACTTATAATATTGTTTCTCTGTTAAGTTCATTCAGACTTCCGGTATTGACTAGGCCACCATTATCTGTCTATAAGTTGTTTAAAAGTAGTGATAAAGATGCACTTTACGAGCGATAATGGTAAATAATTGTTCACAATTCAATGTTTAAGTTGCAACAGTTGTTGCATGCGGTTAGTTTCTCAAGAAATTTCACCAGAATAACACAAGAAGTTTAACATTCAATTCACGGGTGACAAGAATCATGTTGACCCTACTTTTTCTGGTGCTAATCACCAGCCCTCATCACGCAGAGCCGTATCTTATTCCAAGTTTGGGTGATCTGAAAGCACTGTTTGATATTGGGTTCGATATATTCAGTAAACTGAATGAGGCTCACGCATTTTACAGTACCTTCCAAACTCAAGCTGCATTGGAAGACATTATGACTACAGTCAACAGTATATCGCGAGATGTGAATGCTCTAGGTAACAGGATTGAGAAGAAACTTGATCGTATTGTAGACACATTGCTGAGCCGTATGCCTCTCGTCAATAAGATAGACGCGGACTCTTTAGAGTTACATAAATTGATAACCCGAATCAACGGTTTATATAAAGATTTTCGTGTATACGCCAAAGATCACACAATCAATAATGCTACGCTGCGTTCATTCGCGTTATCAATCACATCTCATCAACATTATGATGTTAATGATATCTTAACTCAAATACATGGACTCATAGTTCCACAATCAGCAGCGTCTTTGAAAGAAAGTTTTGTGCTACTTCTAAGTAAAGAGACACAGGTTTGATCATTTTTTTTGCGGTTTAACATACTTTGAGATCAAATTATTACATATTATTTTCTAAATATTACAGATGAGTATATTGGATTTATGTGACATCGGTGCTTCACCCCAACAAAGGCTTTATGAAATATATTCAGTTATTGCGTTGACGGAAGTTAGAGCATTTGCCATGGTAAGCTTCGCATATACTTGGCGTTCAACGGTTGAAGAGGGTAAGATGCACGCGATGTTTTTTTCCTATCGCACGGCCTGGAAAACCTCGCCTTCGTGGCATCGCATGTCACAAAATAGTATTTTTGGTACTAGTTTTCGCGACTCCTTGTGTCGGAATTCGTATTACATATTCTCCAAACTAAAAAATCACTTTTATATACACACACATTATGTTTTCAAATCTTGTGCTTCACAGAAACAGTTCCCTATCTGTTTGGCAAAATTATAATTTTCTCAGTTTACATTTCTACCATCCTCATCTTCACCTTGAACAGCAATCATGCGTGTTGCTAACTGTGAGCAGTTTTCCAGAGCTTGAGTGATACTATTTCTATACTGACAGTAACCAAAAATCCTTCAAAAAATTCAATATTTTTTTACTTATCTTCTAGGTAACTTCATGAGTGAAATATCGCACCGGGAGGAGCAATTCGAATTGCGACTGACGCAGTACTTGTATATATTCCAAATGGCGATGAAGTGGGCACCGAGAAAACTTCGACGTTGTGACCCAATAGGAGGACATGAACGAGGTTGACATACATTTAGAATAGTATCTCAAGAAGGAAGTTATTTCGCGAATCAGCAATGTCTCGAACGTTACTTGCGATATCCCGTACCTCAAAAACTCTTTTAACTTTATAAACTCCCTCCCCTGTCCGTCGAGTTTCTTTAAATTTTAACTGCTCGCACTGGTGGTTTACAGAATATTGGTCAGGATTTTTGATCGGAAATTAACACTGAATGAAAAAACTTCACTGCTTTAAACATCTAGTTCGTATAAGTTCGAGATTAATCTTTGATCACCGAACTAAACGTGTTTCGAACATAGCTGGAAAACGTATAAATCAAAATCATAAGTGAACTGAAAATTAATATCTTCTTAAATAATGGATATTTTGTAATTCAATTCTGTTTACTCCTGAATATGTTAGACATATTGCCCGCGACGATTCCGGATATTTATGTGTCCTGTCCTGTGATCTCGTCAGCGCTAATATTTATATAAAATTCTCCAAATTCAAAATCAAAAACCGAAAGAAAATGAAACATTTCCCGCAGAAACGTGGAATTGATTGATTTAAGGGGGTACAATGAAATTTAAAGTAACTTTTTGCATAACCTGCCGAAAAAGTTCACTTTTCGGTACGGTTTTTCGTGCGTAAAGTGGTACTTTTCCGCACTCCGCACACAAAAAAAAATACTTTGCCCTCCAAACCTCCCCTCGAAGCGAATTTTGGCAGGTATTGCAAAAAATTAGGTGTGCAACACGTGTGTGTCGGCTTTTTCGCTTCGTGTGATCGCCCAGCACTCGTGGCCGGCCTCGCCGGCCACTCGTGGAAGCGATGCACAACTCGTGCGAAAAAGTGCTACTTCACGCACTAGTTGCACAATATACTAATGCGAGTCAGTGGGACATGATCTGCACTCAACAAGTCGCTTTGTAAGTGTCAACCTGCGTAAATGCTGTCTGCTTCACCGCGCTAGGAGAATCATTGCCCTTCCAATACATTACCCTCAATACGTGCCCTCTTCTGGACCTCTCGCTTTATCTGTGTAATGCGCGTGACATGAACACCATGAGCTTCGCACGCAATCAACCTCGTGGCTCCTTCCCCACCAAAGGTCTTAGATATTTCTTTTTCCAACTGCGGAACTCTCGCGCAGTTACGATCAGTACTGGGGTGCTAGCATTATTGTTCGTTTGAAGAATTTTATCCAACAGAGTGAAGCAATTACAAATGGATCACTGGATCGATAATTATAGATTTGTGATAATCAATATATAGATATATCAACACGAACAGTCCCGTAAATTACGTTGATAAAATCATAATTTACCTTTTTGAAATAATTATAAACGATCTCAATCAAAGAAAATACCAGAGTGAGATCGTAAATTACGAGAGTAATCGCATAGTTTACATTATTAAATTAAATCGATCGGTTAGTAACTTCTTTGAATTGATCCAATTGGTTTTTGAAAAACTATTGATGTTTTCAGAACTTTTCCAAGTCTGGAGACATCCAGATTTCTCTAAAAAAAAAGTCCCTTTGCCTGTAATTTGCCATGAAAATAACAAGAACGTCGTTGCAATTCGTTCAGTAGTCATT
Organism: Psyttalia lounsburyi; assembly: GCA_030522865.1. Taxonomy (NCBI): domain Eukaryota; kingdom Metazoa; phylum Arthropoda; class Insecta; order Hymenoptera; family Braconidae; genus Psyttalia; species Psyttalia lounsburyi. The sequence goes on along the minus strand of JAPYZN010003930.1, from coordinate 3,687 downwards.
GCATGAATCATGAAGGAAACAAATAGTAAAAGACTTATTTATTTCATGTACAACTGTGTTCTTCAATGCTGTTACAGATAAAACATTCTACGAATTCGAAAGATTTATAGGCAATTATATAGTTCAGGAGGATGCCTTGACATCGGATAATAATTGTTACGGCAGCTGTAGCAACGGGTGGAGTGAGCCCCCCAGGCAATATACTTGTGATGGCTTTGGATGCCAATGGAAAACTTCTACCTGTTCTGGGAGTATTTTTGCCTGCTCAACAGGGCACGACAATATGCAACTTTGCCTTTTAGACCGAGTTCCTCCGGTATGTTACTGGATTTCAGTCTGTTTTTAATGATAATCATGAAAAAATTCGTCAATCAACTTGAATAGCAAATCAAAATTTTTTCCTCGAAAACTGAGGCACAGTTTCGTTTATCTTGTAAGAAATGATGTTTGAAATTTTTCATTCCTAGATAGTTCTACGAAACCTTTCCCTCACCTTCCCTACGGGAGGTATATAAATTATGGTATTTTTTTATACGAGTGAACAAAAGTAGTTTATGCCACAGATGCACAGAATTCCACGATTCTAACCTCACTTCGCTCGGTTAAATTCCGAAATTCGCCTCATAAGATTGTAACACTCGCCTTCGGCTCGTGCCGCAACCCTCCCACGAGCAAGAAAATCCATAACGCACTGGTTCCATAATATACTATGGCATAGTTCGCCACTCCCTGAACGTAACATCACTAACAAAAAATATAGTTCGGATACACGTGCGACGGGGTGTTTTAACTCGTGTGATTGGCAGCCCGCGGCTTCGCCTCGAGCCGTCAACTTCACACTCGTTACCACCCCGTCGCACTTGTATCGAAATATACTATTTTTTACTTGTTACTAAATATACTATTAACTAGTGTGCGAGATAAAATCTGAGCCAGAGGCGAGGGTTGTAATCACACGATTTGGAAACTGCTTTTTTTCATGTGTATCGAACAATATTTCCAGACGGTAGTGAAAAAAATTACACAATTTCTCATGCTTCGCTCGATAATAGAGAAAAAAGTGCCCGTTTTTCACTTTTGTCAGAAGTGCCCTTTTTTCATTTATATGAATGTGATTGAATTTTATTCAACGCGACTGGTGTAACCCCACAAGCGTCACCATTATGATCAGTTCTCCCCATCAAAGTATTCGCCATATTGAGCTAGACTCAATTCTGGTGTTGATTTAAATTAGTTTAAGTGCCCAGTGGTGAATTAATTCAGTTTCACAGAAAAATTTGGTCGAGTTGTTATAACGTCTGATTACCAGAAATTCATCATTTTTGAAGGCCGTATGGAATCCACGACGTTATCAGTGGTTCAAAGATGGCAAAGGTAATCTCTACGGAAATGATGCCTATGACTGCACGGGCACAACACGCAACGTGGAGTGGTTCCGGAAGCATTCATCATATGCTTGTGACGTATGCATCTGCACTTGCATAGAAGATTATCCCCTGAGCGATGCCTACCACTTCGTCAGTCTGAGAGAAGTGGTCTCCAACGTAGATGATAATATGTCAGATATTGTTTTTGGCTTTATGTATTGTACTTTAATTATCCTGTATTAGTGCAAGTCACTATACAGCCCATTTGAATTTCCTTTCAGGGTTTTGACTGGGTTGAAATTTCGACGAACGGATTGGGTGATGCAGATGCAAATACAACAAGGGCGTCTTTTGCCGGATGGTAAAATCGATGATGCAACTGTTGAATGGAAAGAACCTGAAAATATTCGGTTTGACTTCACATGGGCGAATACTTGGGACGAATATGCCTTCACCATGGTTAGTTCAAGCCCGTCCTATCCATCTCTAGATCTGCGACCAGACGAGGGCGTTGCCGTTTTAACTGATGAAAAAAGAACATTCTACTTGGATGACTTAAAAGCTCCGCTTAACCACGTTATAACAGGTGTCTTGGTTATTTCCTGGGATTTTATAGAAATTGATCTTTGAATTGAACTTCAAATTCTCTATTTAATTTCCCAGGTGTGCGGTTTGCACGCATTTCAGGTAATCAAAGACCGATCCGATTAGAAATTCGGGTCACAGAATTCGATTATCGAAATGGCACATTATCGAATACAGATAAAAGTCGGTGGATCACAGCAGACGATATGAAAGACGTTCTGCCAATATACAAGTCGAGCAGGTAAGCGCTTACAGCCCATTAATATGGTCTGGAACTGTAACTTATTTTGATATTGCAGAGCCCAAGTGAGCCAAACATCGCTTCTGAGGAATCCATTGGATTTACTGAAAACCATACCCGACTTTGTTCCGAATAAGTCCATACGTTTAGACAAAACAGGCATTTGGCAGGATGCTGGTCAAACTACTATCCCTCTGTTAGACGCAATGGAGGTAACGGCACATCCTGCCAGTCCAATAGTTGGTATCCATCTTTTCCATAAAAATGCTGAGGCAACTGGTGGATTCCTCAGCTTCCAGATCGAAACAGTCGATCGAACTGAATACATCGAGCTGCCTACGATACCAGAGTTGGATAGCTTAGAATCTTCTAAATAATATCTTCATGTTCCTGTTTCGTCGATTCGTAATTTGTAATGAGAAAAAATGAGAACATTATAAATGTAATTGCTATGATAAAGCAACATTTATAACATTTTACCTAGTATTGTTAGAGACTAGTAGCTTAAAATCGATCATATCGATGTTGAAAAATTGTAACTTTTTTCCCCATAAATAAAAAATCAATAAAATCAGATAAACTACATGCTCTAGCGATCGACGTTGTAGCAGGTCATTTGATTCTTACCTCTTCTCACACTCAACCGCTACAGGAATATCATCCCATTGTCCAATTCCCATTTTAGGGCGTGACATCTTCATGAGTATGGGATCATGATTTTTTTTAATACATATTCAATCAAATTGGAAATTTACGGTGCCCCAATCGATTACTGGCGACATAATCTTCGGGAAAATATTTTAACTTTCCGATCCTAAGGAAGAACGTTATTGTAATGACTTCAAAGATCAAAAGCGGAAATTGAATTATATTTTCACGTTTCATGACTCGCCTTTGAGTGAATGAATCAATCCGAACAGGTCAGAAATTTTTGGAATGTTCGATCGAAATATAAAAGAAAATAACGTGTACCAGGACAGTTTATTTTCATCTGATTAATATTTGATAATTTCTATAGATTGAAAAAATTCAGTAAATTAGCAAGTATAAGTACCAGCAAGTACAAAATGTATCAAATATGCAAAAGTAAAATCTAGAGACCAATGTGTGATTTTTTTCCTCAGTTTAAGATATTTCTGTCAACTTTTGAATAATGAGTTTCTTGATACAAATAGTGACCCCTGAACCCCTTTTTCTCTCAGTGAGTGTATGTTTGAACTGAGCATTCTATGTAAGTTTGAGTCGCCCCACTCATTGATATACACTACTATAAAAGTGAAGTATTCCCTTTTTTATTCCAGCAAGGTATAAGGTATTAGCAAAGGTAATTACATAAAACTCGACACGTGTAACCAAAAAAAATAATCTTACAACAATAATTTTACAGTCGCTTTCTGGCTTAAGGCTAAGTATACACTAGTTCTGGATAAGCATTTTAACCTTCAAATCTTTATATTACATGTTTTTATAAATTGGTGGATAATTTTTAAAGGC
>JAPYZN010003925.1:0-15827 GCA_030522865.1 Psyttalia lounsburyi | reverse complement strand
ATCCTGAAATAATTGGGAAAGAAATCGGTTAGAGTTATGGAATGTTTTTTTACCTGACGTTTCGTGAATATAAATTTGAAATTGATTAGAATATAAACTTTTTTTTAATACATGAAATATTCCTTATGTGACTTACTTCGACGTCTGCAGCGAGAGAATGCCCGTAAGTCTTCTGGTAGACCTCTGCGATTGCTCCGAGATCGTAGCCTGAACGAGTGGCGATATAAAATATCAGCTTGTACTCGTCTGTACCCCAGCCGTCCATCGCTTCATGAAGTCTCCGAGCGAAGTAGGCGATTTTGCTTCGCGCAACTTCGACTGAGGAAACAATATCAAGGGCATTGGAATTATTATTATCTGTACAGAACTTTTAGGGGACATTTATTAGAAGATTCCTAATGAAATTTGGCCTCTTTACTGTACAGGGGAATATTGGATTGGCAAAATTGCATATTTTTCTCTGTCTATATGTCGAAAAATTCAAGGATGACGAAATGGGAAAGTTTAGAGATGAGTTGGGGTTCGATGAAGAGAAATAAAATTAAAATTTTCATCAAGATAATTACCGAGTGTGAGTAGACAGTTCCTAGTATCTCCTGAGAATTTTTGTCTAATAGAATCATCGATACTGGCTTTGGAGATGTTGTGGTACTTATTGAAGATACTTTGCAACTGGGGATAACTCCTGGTTGTCAGAATTGAAAAGAAGACGTCTTCGTCGGTTTCCCGGTTTGGTTCCCCCGCATGAAACAGTCTATCGGCATCGTCTCTTGCTGCTGCTTCATCCACGTTTGGATTTTCAGATCGATTTGCCTACAGGGATTGCCATTGATATATTATTATATTTTTCTAATATCCGTTGAAGCGGTATCGACGGTTTTACTTACGGCTAAGATGGATTGAAGTAGACGTTGGAAATCTCCAGAGGTGTCATCAGTGAGGTCATCCCAGAGTGTCGTTTTTGCAAATGATACTGAACAGAGAAAAATTTTATTTATACACCATACGAATTAATTTTGTTAATTTTATTTACTATTGCTCTGGAGGTGAAGGGAAAATTAATGAAAAACTCAAATGGGGGTAGAAAATTTGCTGTTTCGAAATTTAGTCATTGTCAAAAGATGTCTTCTTGAGTGAAAAAGAAAATCATCAAATTCGCAATGAAAAATATCGTTTGAGAATCACAAATCTTTCAAGCACCTACTTTCTGGGTAAATGGCTGAAGTGTTCTTGATTTCATCGTTACTCAATGATGCAAGCACTTCAATTATCGCGTCCTCGTCAGTTCCCGAAAACCGAACCGCACGGTGTATATTTGCAGCGTAAATTATGGAAGGCCTTGCCATCAATGTGGAGGCAGTTCTTCCGAAGTAGTGCGGCAGTGTTCTCTGCAGGGAGTAGCGCAAAGACCGTTTGTATTTATTCCTGTATTCATGGACAATCTGGTAAAGTTGGTCCCTACTGCGATGCAGGAAGATGTCCATAATCGGCTCCTCGTCAAATGTCCATCTCCTGACCGCGCTGTGCATTATCTCAACATCCCCTGTTGGGTCATATGCATCGGATGGATGTATTGTTGAGGTATCCTGAATGTCGATAACACGTAGAATAAAATGTAATTTCCGTGTCGAAAAGTGCCTTTTCGTTTACTAGTAAACGAAAAGTCGAAACTTGTAAACGAAAAGACTTTTCGTTTACTAGTAAACGAAAAATGGCATAGTCCACCACTCCCTGAACGTAACATCACTAACAAAAAATATAGTTCGGATACACGTGCGACGGGGTGTTTCAACTCGTGTGATTGGCAGCCCTCGGCCTCGCCTCGAGCCGCAACTTCACACTGGTACCACCCCTTCGCATTTGTATCGAAATATACTATTGCAATTTCAAATAATTTGATTACTTTATTTGTTTACATTTTCACAATTTTCTTTATCTTTTGAATTTTGTACTTTACCTGGACATAGCTGGTCTGATTGACCTTTATAGTGATGCTCGGGGATTCTAGAATATAAAAATTGATCGATTTAGTTAATGAGTAAAATTCGGTTTTCATACTGAGAAAATAATTTTTTTTTAGAGAAGTACATCTGCACTTTAATGACGGAGCTTATGACTTGAAAATTGTCATTGCATACCTGTTGATTTTGTTGATTCGGCGGGTGCTGAGTGTGCAGCAACAGCAAAGAAGAGAACCATGAAGTATTTCATCGTGAGACTGTGGAACAGAGACTAGTCAGTTGACTTATATATAACTGGGAGTTTATTACGTACGTTGAAACATTCAAAGAAATCCATTAAAATGCCATTTTCTCAAAATTTCATTAATTATCATTACCGTCATTACCATTACGTAGTTACTACCAATATCGTAATGGGGGAGGGGGGCGGAGCGGTGAAGGGAGGGGAGGGGGGGGGGGGGGTTTTCGTAATTGTTCTAATCCCTGAACACACTCATAGCAAATTTATGAATGCTATAAGCAGTGAACTTTTCAAACCCATTATTATATTTTTTATTATCTGTCTAAAAAATATTCTATGCTTCTTTTTCATCCATCACATACTATAAGGCTTAGTAAATGGAACATTCCGCATTTCCTCCTTGCGGACACTTGTATTTTATGCTCACCCCTGCCCGTTTTTTTTTTCAAAATGCGGAATTCGAAAAGTTGGAATTTCTCACAACACGTTAAAGTTCTTTCGATTTTAGTTTCCGGATGGAAGCTAAAATTTAATTTTTTTTTGCATTGAATGTAGACCGGTCTGAAATGTCAAAATACAAAATTTGAACATTGACATGGTGGTTGTCACTGCCGGTGGTCAAGTGGGTCAACTTGATTTTTAACTTTAAGAAAAATGAACGTGTACTTGACTAGAGTGATTCGGAAAAATCTGAAATTTCGTCAGATTGTAGGTATTGATGATCTTGACAACTATAAACACTTTTTTTTTCGAATTTTCGTCTCAATGTTATCCGCTTAATACAAATATGTACGGGCTTTTATCCAAAGTTTTAGAGATATTTCAATTTTTCGGGTTTCAAATTCCTCAAATTCCTGAAATCTCCTATACACGCTCTTTTGTTGAAGTGACTGTGGCAATATTTGGTATCAAAAATAAAGTGAATGGCATGACTATCTTGAGAGATATTCAATTTTTAATCAAAAAAACTATTTTCTTCAATATCTCAAAAACGACTCATTAGATTTTATTTAATGTTTTTAAATATGCTTTTCAATATCTTTCATCTGAATCAACTGGTATATCTAAGGCTTAGATTGTAATTCATCTCATACAGTTTTCGCGGTATTTCAATTTGTATTTTTATCTTTCACAAAAAATTTGTGTACGCTCTTTAATTTAAAAAAAAATCAAAATGTTAACTTGAAATTTTACTATTTTCCTATTGTTTTGAGGTATAGAGTTTAGGTAGAATATTGTCCATTCGGAAGCATATTAACAATAAAATTGGTAGAAATAAAAAAATGGAGATTTCATGCAAATCGAGAGTTCTTAAAAATTACGAAATTTTTCCTGGAAACTTCGGAAGTAATTTCACAGCAATTCATATGGAAATACCGTCAAGACATTAGTCTTCGCCCTCTTTCATCGAATATGTACGGGAATTCTGATTTATTGAATTCATTCCTCATATCTGATAACTAAATAATCATTGAGATAGATTTTTAGATCGTCCCAGTGGGTGTGTTCGCAGAAATGCTCTGACTTATAACGAAAACGATCGTGATCTTCTTATTTGCTGTCTTTTTTTTCGAGTTACTCAGTGAGATATTATTCAATTGAAGTAATTGCCTCGTTTAGTCTCGGAGTATATCCTCTCTGTAGGTGTGAAATCGAATTATTCTCTCAGTGTAAATTCTCGCGCTATAAAAACAGAGAAGTAATGACTTCATTCCGCGAAACTTAAAATATCGTTCCGAGAGATAGTTTTTCGTTGCTCACTCGTGGTTTGTTTTTGTATGATTTATGGAGGATGCAGGGGGCGGATGGGCCGAGTATTATGTTTCTTTGTATGTCTCGGTGATGGAGAAAACATGATAGAAATAGCTCACCTCGTTAGTTCGGATTAATCGTTTCCGACTTGAAAACAGTGTCTAGCCCTAATTTCTTCATTTCAAATCGAGATATATATTTTTTTTTCTATCTTTCTAATCAAATTCACTTCCTCTCTTACAGAAGTTTTCTGTCAAGAGCACCGGGGCGCTAATGACTATATGCTCCGAATACAAAATTTTTTCCTGCTCTGCGATTTGGATGAAAAACAAATCTAGCAGTAATTGACCTGACATTTATAATTCGAATCAATTTTTCATGATAATTTTCCTTCAAATGTCACTGACCTAAAATGTTTCAAATTCTTTATAAAAAATTAATACCGGAATCGTAATTAGTCTTGATTCTTTCTCCGTCTGAACTGAGATATCGTGACAATTTATTGATATCTTTCCGATCAAAATTGCCTTCCTTTTTTTATAAAATTTTGTGTTAAGAGTACCGGAACGCTAATGACTACAATTCCGAAATGAAACTGTCATTCTTCAATCATTAATTTTAACAATAAGTCATGGAAACTCAACAAATATTTTTTTTCCTGCCGCAAGTGGTAATTTTGTCCCTTTAAATTGAGATATCATTTCATTTTTTGGTCATATCTTTCCGATCAAAATTCACTTCCTCTTTCATAAAAATTTTGTGTCACGCGCAGCGGGACCCTAATGACTATATTTCCCAAATGAAAATATTACTTCAGACAATAACTTAGGGAGCAGTTTGAAGTAGTTTGTTTTCACATGATTTATGGAGTACAAGGGCGAGAAAATGGTGAGGCCGGAGGGGCTGTGCTTTTCCAAGGAAGAGGGGGAAATAAACTGAGAGAGTTGGGTATAGATATGGGGGAGACGAATGTTGTTTGGACAGAAATAACAGGCGGATGGGAACCGCACGGGGGCTTTTCAGGTGTTACACGCGGTGAACACACTCAAGTGGATTTAACTGGTAGACGATCACGGTTGAGGGCCAAGATATGCGGCTTTAGGTCGGCTTATTAGTATCGTGAATCATGAGGTGTACAACAACAGGTGTTGAGCAAGTCCTAGGCTCAACGTGAGATATATATTTCATTTTGTGCGTCTAGTTTTAGCGCCTCTCAAAAACCATGTTCAGAGTTATCTATGAGAATCACTGAAGGTTCAGTTGAATGCTAACGTATTTTTTTAATGAAATGGACTCAGCCCTGAATGCCATCCTTCACTATATCAAACGTTGAATTCACTGGAAATTCAAAAATATACTTCCTTCATTCTCCCACAAATGGAGAGCTTAAAACAAATCCCCTAACCATTTCTCGAAAGATTCTTACGATATACTCTCCTCTCAGGCCCACCAAATTGTTCTCCAAAAAAACATTACGACCACATTCCAGAACCCCAGTAATTAAAATAATTCCATTCAGCCATGAGTAATTTCCCTCCATGATGGAACGAGCCTTCTATTCTCATCAATCACAGAAAAATTTGCTCCGACCCCGAGCACGTCCGATTCACCTCTTTTCCTTTTTCACGCATCATTCCCATTTTCATCCTCAATCTCGGGTTGAAAAACTCCGGGGACCATGGAGTCCGATTCGTCATAGAAAAGACAGGTAATCGTTTTTACTCCTACCCTGGCAAACTGGAATAAACGGCATGGAAGTAAAAAATATCTCTCCACCCCACTTACCCTAAATCTCCAATAATATTAGATGGATCTCCGACGTCACAGTGAAAATATACCATTACGAATTGCCTGTTCCCCCCCCCCCGTGCGGTGGGGCGGGGGGGGGGGGGGGGGGGGGGGGGGGGGGGGGGGGGGCTCTCTCGCTGAAGTGACTCTGGGGTTCATGTGTGTGAGGGCTGTCCTAATATGGCCCGAGTCTGCATTACTTGATCCCTTAGCGGATACTGGCAGGCTATGGGGAGCCAAGGGGGGTTAAAAGGGGGTGGAGGGGAAGGCCAGTGGGCAGTCGAGTCACCACTACGTGCGTAGCACTTAACCATCTACCATTCTTTGAGGCCCTTTCTCACTTCTCTTCCTATACTACAAGCGCAACCGAGCAAATAAGATTCAACAACGTACCGAGTGGTCTGTCTATATCTATCTTGTTCTGCTCTGTTCTCAGCTGTTCTGTTCAGCTCTCCTCTTCCTCTTTCCTCCGTCCCCCCCCCCTCCCCCCCCCCCCTCATCCACTCCTGCGACTTCCCCTCAGAAGTTTCCTTATGGTCTCAACGCTCGCATTTTATATCCCTTCTTCGATACTAAACGTTCTTGCCTCCTATACTCACTGAGCAACTCGTTTTCCATCGGCGATGACCTCCGCGAGCGCAACAACGAGCCGAGTTTCCCTACTCGCTCTTATTTTTTAATTCCCTTTACCTTCCATTCCATCTTTCACCAAGTGCTTGGTTTTTGCGAGGAGGAAACTGATGGTCCTCGATTACTAGGCATTCCCCAGCACATCCCATGAGTCGAAAAGTGGCTCGAGATTGGACTGTTTATCCGTCCCTTGACTATTTGCGTCAATAGCCGTAGGTCAGCGTCACCTCGGGTCAGCTGCGGAAAATTCTGGTGGAATTTTTTTTCCGGTTTCCTGCGTTAAAGTGTGGGTTAATACACCAAAAGTCATGTATCTCTGTAAACACTACTCATCATAAATTTTAAGATGAGATTGGTGGTATAATTTTGTGGTCCTTTTATCGAGTGGCAAATCTGAAATTTTAGGGAATTTTCTCACATAATAGAAATCAATAAAGTTTCCCCAATCAAATATTCGTCTGACTTTATAATAATATCAATTAATTGTTCAGTAACGATGTTACGGGAATTTAAGGTAATGAATTGTCGTTGTAAACTAGTTATTAGTTAATTATAAGATTGTTTCTTCTAATTCCATGCATAATTCCAACAGCGCATCAATTTCACTTGATCATTCAATGAAAATCGAAAGCAATGAGAACCATTCAGCCGACTATATTCTTTCTAGGCTCTCAACACTCACACTTTATATTCCCTTGTCGATACTAAACGCCCTTGCCTCCTGTAACCGGGCAACTCGTTTTCCATCGGCGATGACCTCCTCGAGCGCAACAACGCGGCGAGTTTTCCTGTTCGCTCTTATTTTTTAATTCCCTCTGCCGCCCATTTCACCTATCCTCTATCAACTGCTTGGTTTTTGCACTGAGGATGCTGTTCCTGGATTACTACGCATTCTCCAGCACAACATCCCTCGACTTGCTCGCTCACTCCGAGTTTTCTCCCTCTTTTTGCTACCAACTTTCAGGTTTAATGAATTTCCGATGAAACTCTCATGGTTGCTTCAATATTTGTTTCACCAGCGTCTTCAATATCTCAGTGAGTATGCTTTAAGGAGACGTGATTCCACTCAACTCGCTGATCCACAATGTACACACCCTGATTCAAGTCTCTGTACTTCAATCTTCCTCATCCGTCTTTCCGTTTTAGTTTATTTCTAGGAGAAGTGTATCTCTCTCCCTTTGGCTCTCCACGTGGCACTTCGTTTAACCACGCATCCAAAAGTGCCCCGCCATAACGTATCACGCGAATAGCGCGAGAGGACGGGGGACAGAGAGATGGGGGGGATTCTCCGAGGCGTGATTTACCGTCGATGCAAATTAGATGTCGGGTCAAGTCGTCGGCTTAATCAAAACTGTTTCGATTCTTATTTTTATTTATTTATTTATTTTTTCGTTGAGTTCTCCCTTTTTTATATTCCTTCGTCTTCTGACATTTCTCCTAGTTTGTGGTTTTTAATGGGGTCTTATTTCTTCTACAGCCTTCAGTCTCGTCAGCAATGTTTACTGCTTATCGGATTGGTATACAATCCGGGGTAATATTTCCAGTGATGTTTTTAGATTGGTAAGAGGTGGGAGGAACCCACCTCCGATGGCCACAAACTCGACCTTGTCGGGCCAGGCTGAGAGTCTACCAGAGATTTTTCATTTCTCATTCAATTTCTTATTTTTGATTATTAAGTATCGGATATTTATTTACCAAGTTTGGGAGAGAATAAATTATGAATTTCAGGTTTGACATTAAACTCTGGGTAAATGATGAATTTAAGAGACTGTAAAGACAAAACTTCCTCTATTTATTTGAATTGTTAATGAAGTGTGAAGAATTAGTTGCCGAATTAGATAGTATTTTCAGTGGTATCTCAAATACAAATGTATTTAAACATATATTTACCGAAATAATTATTCGTAACTAATTATCCGTGTGTATCATTTTCTGGCCAGGGAATCGTAAAAAAAAGGCTTTAAAAAAAGTTTATCAACTTATTAGTGATTTCGACTCTCGTGAGACCTTTGAGAAATGCCAAAAAATACCTTTTATCTCTGAACTTTCTCTTGATTTTCTTATTCCTCCGCATGCTCCAGCCCATCAGCCAAGTTCTCCTTATCTTCTTGAGATACAGCCGACTATAATATTCCTGGTAATTCTTTAAACATTCGGGTCATACCGAGCAAGTACATACGTTTCCCATATTCACTCCACCTTGTCCGAGGATGTCGCGCAACATTTGCACGTGCTTCGTTCCCTAAGCCCTCGTCCATCCTCCTCTGCCTCGCTATTTCTCCCTTTCCCCCGTCATTGTTCCATTCTTCCTTCTAGATGTACCTCAGTTGCCCACTGCACAGGAGCATACACCCACCTGGATATAAAACGTGTGTATGTCCCTTGGCACGCTCAACGGTACTTACCTCCTCGTATATACCGTTTTCCTCCTCCCTCTCGCCTACTTCTCTCCTCCTTGCAGACTTCTAATCGCTCACTCAAGCCACTCCACTACAACCCCAGATATTTCCCACGGTTGATCGAAACGTGAGGCCGCGACGAGTTGTCGTCTCGTGCCGGCCAGCGTCCAACAAGAGGCGAACGATAGAAAAGTGGCTCAAGATGGGACTAGGTATGGCCGGCCTTCCGGCTGGGTATGTCCATCTCTTTTACTCCCTGTGCAAACAGTCCTCTCTTATTTCCGGGGCAAAAGCCCGCCAGGAATTTCCAGCAATTTCCCATATTAAATCGCTCCTGAATACCACAAAAACCTAGTGCCACTCTGAACGTTAAGGTCTTAAAGGGAAACGGAACTCTCGTGTCTACTGGAAATTTGAGAATTGTTCTTCTACAATTATTAATTTATCGTGATGGAGCTGCTCACTCACTTCATTGGCTCTATAAAGTAATTAGCAAATCGGTGAAGCAGTTTCATACATTCTTTGAAAAAAAAAGATGCAATTTCATGGAGAGTTTACCATCTGTTTTCGGGACAGTGAGACTGAACTTGAGTTGGGGGAAAAGAACCAGGAAATTTCAAGTTTCGCAGAATATTCAGGAAAATCCCGGAATGTTGAGCAGTGTAATGACGAAAATTTCTCAATATACTCAAATTCCCAAAGGAGTATAAATATTTTGTACTGAGTTACAATGAATATTAAGTAATCCCTGAATTTTCCGGGATTTTCTTCCCTGAAATTATAGTCAGTGTCATTGTCTTGAAATTTCACGAACACTTGGACCGGATTATCTGGATTTCTATTAATTTTCGGCAGCAAATGAATTTAAAATTTCTAGTTCTCATTGATTTTCCGTCGTAATTATGAATTTTCACTGACAAAATTCCGGGAAGCTCCAGTGAACATCAAATGCGATAAAAACTTTCGAGAAGTCCACTGGAAAATTCAGACAAAACTTTTTAACTGTGTCACAATAATTGATAGTTGTGGGAGAAGACAAGGGTTTCATTTTATCTTAAAGAGTGGAATGCTACATCGTCTCCAAAAATTGTAAATATGTCTGAATAACTGTCATCAGAAAAAAAAAATTGAGAGATAAAGGATTTTGCTCATGAAGGGAGTTCTAATATTTTGTTTTAACGAAATTTATTCCGAGTAAAATATTATATTAATTTAATCTTTCTAAATTTCTTTTGAGATTTCTCATAAAGCAATGGCCGACGTAATACGTGAACATATAACAATGTTTAATAGTATTATTATTTAATAAGACGTAAATTTGCATTATCATCCTCTCATTGTTTCCCTTCCTTGCCTAAAATTCACTCTGCCAGTAATTCTCCGAAAAATCATATTAAATTCGATTTACATAAAAATTTTCCATTAAATTAAATTTCGCTCTCGAAAGTTTTAACAATTTTTCACTCGTAATTTCACCAGTAAGTCTCCAACAGTGTAAAACTCCTTTGAAATAATGCGTATTTGATTGGTACATCCAAATGATTCTTTTCCCGAGCTAAATTACCCAGTGACTATTAATCATCTTAATTCAATGTACATCTCATCCGGAGGACAATGGATCAACGTTGCCTCGCATTATCACTGACAAAAATGATAATTGAATAGCCGCGGGGACAGAAAAAGTAAATCCAAGGCGAATGAAATCGTAATAAAGGCTGGCGTATGGGGGCGGAACCAGGAACAGGACTCGGGGTTTATCCGGGCTCGTCTGGTGTGGCCCAGTGTCATACATATGTATGCCCAATTGTGCCCGATTAATCACCATAATATGTATGTAATTCTCGGTAGACGTACCATTACAATTATTCCACGTGTAGATACTCCTCACTGCCTAATCTGAGATTAATCAAGCGTTTAATCATCGATGGTCGGGGATTTATATTTACACTGGAGGGGACTCACTCCCTCCTTCAATTATTCGCGCGTGAATTCTCCCTAGGCTGACTACACTCGGGAGGTGGGAAAGTTGATACCGTTCATCCGATGATTAATTGATTTGTAATTATCACTCGGTTAGCGACAATCTTCTGATTCACTTTGATTAATCATCCGAGAAGCAAGAAATACCCGGTGGGAATTTCGAGAATTGGGATAAAAAATTATGGAATTAATGTCGTCCATTCGATAATCAATTTATTTGTAATTATAGCTGGCTCAAGGCCGAAAAAAAAACTATTAGTCTGATACATTTTCATTTATTTATCCCATTAATTTCCCCGGAATAACTGTACTAAAATTCGCAGTTTCCATTAATCTCCCCATCAAATTATGTCACTCTCTAAACGATTAATTGCAATTATCCCCCATTTAGTAACAGCCCTCTGATTCACTCTAATTACTCACTCCACACCCCTAAAAAAAAACCAAACATAAAATTCCTGGAGAAATTTCCCGCCCAACTCGAGAAATTGTGCAATTAATTCCAACGAATTTATGAAGATACAACGAATGGGAAACGATACAAGTCACACCTACTCGCCTCCTGTAGCAAATGATCCGTCAAGATCTCTCGCATAAATAATTCCAATAATTTTTTTTCCTCCTTTTTAACGATTAAGTGCATTCCATCAGTCATAAAGACGATAAGAATCGATTGGTCACTGCGGGAGTTTTTTTTTCCTCGCTCATTCTCTCCCATTCCTCTTCCACCGATTCGATTTTTTCACGTTAACATTAAAACCCACCACATTCAACTTACTCATGCAGCCACAGTATCCCATACGTATTCCTCAAACTTCTCAAACATTCGTGATAATGTGAAATGAATCAGCACGGTCGTCGGTATACGGATGGTATGTGGTACAGACATGAGCCGGGGTGATCAGATGGGCGGAGGCCATTACTCACATCGCCAGGAGATGTCAGGCACGCTGGGTGTTGTTATTAATTAAATGTCTGAGTGATAGGCATCGAGGGGGGGAAAAGAAGCGTGAGGAGCAAGGGGGAGGGAGGGGTTGGTCCCTTCGCGGGGGCTTTTGGTTGATCAACACCAAAAAAAAAAAAAACATGAAAAATCCTCATGCCCACTCTTCCTATTCTTCACAAATAAATGAAGGTAAGGTTGAAGAAATGAAGGTTCTTCAACTGAAGAATGAGATACCACTACTTCCCATTCTATTAGATATAATTTGTCTCCCGCTACCGGATATTTCTCCACTATATTCCACTTCGTTAACCCGAGGATTTATTGTCTCCAGAGATTATTTAATACCGTTGGGAATATCTACGACACATCTCGGAGTGTTTTTTTTTTTTCAAACTGATGCATGTGGAATATTTTCTTTTAATATCTGAACGGATATTTCCGTTGTGACATTAATTGGATTTTTTTGTGTCGCTCAGTGTCATTGGGATATATTTCTATGAGTTTTAGTTGACAGTTGGAATTGAGAGAGTGTAGGGTTTATGGACGCTTGTGGAGGGCACTTAAACTCTATGGGATTGGGGCTATTTGGCTGCAGTGATAAAAGATTAGTCCTTTATTTTCTGAGTAAAATGTTGTAGGTTTTAAGGACTGTTTGTGCACATGATTTTTATATATTTTTTGTTACTGAAGAATCAGTTGAATTCCGGGGTACTCAACGAGAATTATAGAACATTTCCACGTGCCAGGCGATAATTACCTGGAATTTTCAAATCAGTGAAAAATTTGCAGGAGGTCATGGTTAATTTTGTGAAAGAGCTTGAGAATTCTCAGATGTCTTTGAAACAAAATTATAAAATCATCGTTTTCCTCTGGAACCTTAAATGTTTTCGGAGCATTCAACTCAATAAAATTTTCCATATCACTTTCCATTGTTAGAATCTTCTAAGAAGCGTATTATTAAGTTTAACATAAATTAAAAGCATAGAAATTGCGTATTGATGTCCACCGAAGTTCCTGTGAGTTTTTTGTTAAATGTCTTAACAGTTCTGTAATAATTTTCCGAAAGCGGTATTGAATTCAATGAAATCCAAATCTCACGGAAAATAGAACAGAATTTCAGAGGAACTGAATGTTTTATCGAAACGTGGAATTAACTTGCCATCAATAATAATTAAAATTAGAGAGATGATGTTAGCGAGGCCTCTTAATTATGAAAGCCAATCGTTGAAAGCAATTAAATCATTCATGAAGTATTTCTCTATCTCATACGTACGCAATATTTTCCTCTGACAACTAAACAGATCGATTTACGGTGACATTGATTACATTTTTTTCTGCCATTCAGTGTCATTGGAATGTATGTCTATGACATTCACATGTAACAAAAAGAAAATTGGTTTTCCGACCGATACTCATGGAGCTGTATTACCACATAAATGCACAACGAATGCTATAGTTTTTCCACTGGTTCATGCGCGTGTGGCCTCGGATCACATTTCCAGGGGAGTGGGGGGTAAGGGCGATAGGGAGAGGGTGATAAAAAATGGCATTGTTGGTGATGCTGTACCGCCAGACGGTGCAAATCCCTCGAAGAGACCCTCTCTGCAACGTTATACCGCCAGTAAACATACATCCTCAATCCACAAAACGATTATATCCCACGTCCTTTATCGTTTGAGTACACAGTGAGTCCCCCGATGGTTACACACGCAATACTTGCAACATTGCGGGAGCGAGTTTCTTCGATCATTCTTGATTTTCTCTCCACCGTTTCGCAGTTTTCTGCCAAAATAAATACCTCTCAACCACGGCATTTATTTTCAAGCCTTTTAATTCTGTATAAAATTCCTAATTCTCAGAAGCTACTGTGCAATTTTCGAAAAAATATTGACAAAAAACAATTGAGTGCCCTCGACTATTGCACTGTCATTTGGTGACATCCAGTCACGGAAAATTCAGAATGAAATTTTATATTTCGTCTTCGACAGTTCATTATTCTTTTCCACCCTTCGCAGTCTTCCGTCTCATCTTCATGTCCTCAAATTGAGAAATTTCGAATACCTGAAGTCAAAACTTTTGGGAGCCAATTGGAAATTTTTTTTCCTTCGTTGAGTGGAAATTTTAACTTGAAATTCTCAAGAGTCTCAATCTGGTATCATACGACTCAGAATAACTCTCCTTTTTTACGTATCCACAAAACCGATTGTATCCCGCATCGTTTATCGTTTATCGTGTACACTGAGTCCCCGATGGTTGCAAACGCAATACTTGCAGTATTGCTGGAGCGAGTTTCTTCGTTCCTCCTCGATTTTCTCCTCACCATTTCGCTGGTTTCTGACAAAAAGTGAATACCTCAGGTCTACCGTGATATCTCGATTCCCAGCGCCT
Source organism: Psyttalia lounsburyi (assembly GCA_030522865.1). Classification (NCBI taxonomy): domain Eukaryota; kingdom Metazoa; phylum Arthropoda; class Insecta; order Hymenoptera; family Braconidae; genus Psyttalia; species Psyttalia lounsburyi. The sequence continues at coordinate 1,742 of JAPYZN010003925.1, read as the reverse complement.
CAATGTTGAAGGATTTTTAACATTTTATTGTCCAGGGGAGGAGGTGGAGGAGAAGGAGGGGAAGGAGGCGAGATGAAGGGGATGAAATACTCTGGATAAAAGTTGACTTATTAATATTAATGATTGACTTCTTCTCATAAGTTTTAAAGCCTCATCTGATCCCCTTTTGATTTATGTCATAAAGTCCTACGCCAATGTCGGTATTACCGGCGCTGAACTGCACATAAATCTCTTTACTCGGTGATGCTGGAGTTGAAAGTGGGGGGGGGGGGGGGGGGGGGGGGGGGGGGGGGGGGGTGGGGGGGGGGGAGTATGTGGTATTTCGTGCGTGTTTTTGACGGGTTCAGAGAGTGTCCCACGACATTTGGGTCGGGAGGGGAGGGGGAGGAGGACGTCTGGCAGGCGTGATAGCTCGGGGGTTGAGGGAGGCTCAGGAGTGGGAATGGACAGGTGGACGGTGTTGATGATGTTGGACGCGTGGACTGATGGACGAATCGTGACATCAAGTAATGGCGATCTAAGATTTTTTTTTTATTAAGGCATTGAAAGCAACCGCCATAGCATGGATTACTCTGATATTTATATGCAAAGATGTGGCACACATTTGTACAACATTTTTTGCAGATTTTTTGTTATTTAAATAGCAATGCTATTCATTTTTTGTTAATCTTTCAATTTTTGGTAATCAGTCGGTTTGGTGGGATCGCCAAATCCATTTTGCCACTGATAAATGGGGTAACTTTTGGGGAATACAATGGAATTATTACAGTCACAGCCACATCACAATGAAAATTGTATTAAAATTATTCAGTCGCCAATTTTCGTCAAATTAATTCAATTAAAATTCTGTTGGTTTCACGCGGACCTGACATGAACATGATTGAAATTTCAATAATAATCTGATATGATAAATCTAATTATCCTCTTTTTCCAAGTTTGACACGAAATTTCAAAAATTATTTTATCTTGGGTTAAATTAAAATTTGCAACATCAGGAACTCAAATGAAGTGACTGCTCAAGTTTCGCGGAAAAATCAATGAGCCCTATAAATATCAATTCTATTTTCCCTGAAAATTAATAGAAAATCAGACAATCCAAGTAATGATATTTTTTCGATTTTCAGGGCATTTATACTGCATTTGATTAGGAGAGAAAAAATATAAAATTCCAAATCTAACTGAAACTTCAGTCTAATTGTTTTTCTTGCAGTTTTAGTGGCTTGATTGTTTAAATAATTTTTGTAACGATTTCTTTTTTATCCGTGCAATGCGGATAAATTTAGATGCACTTTGAAGTGTAAGTGGCCCGTCTCTAACGAATGAAAGTTGAGTTGACTGAATATTGATTTACCAATTATTACCTCATCCATAACTTGCTCAACTCGAGCCCAGAAACACTGTCAAAAAAACCTGATTTGTTAATCGTTAACCGATTTCTTACGCAAGAACAAAGGCCTCTCAGCACAGAACTACTGATGAGTAGTTTTCGAGACTTACCAACCTTCATTATCGGTAATTATCGAGAATCCCAGGTGGCATTCGAAATTATACGTATTGAAATTACATACCACTCTCGAAATGATTTATTAAATCCCTCGCTGAAGGATTACGCATGAATTAAAGAGCAGCGGAAATTACGGAAAGAAGAGGAAAACAATTAATCTGCATGTAAAACTTTAATTTTTCTACAATTAATGGAGATAGAATATTAGATTGTTTAAATTATTAGGACCAATAATCAC
>JAPYZN010003924.1:0-22463 GCA_030522865.1 Psyttalia lounsburyi | reverse complement strand
CCAAGGCTTGATTATATATTGACGCCCCATGCTTGAATCAATATACGATTCAACAATGGAAAGAAGCTTGATTCAAGGTTGGGTTATCCAGCCTTAATGGCAAATCTTGTTTCAGCCTTATTCCAATCGTCAGGTTTGACTTTTCCTACCTGGGCGTTGCGTCGAGAAGCATTTGAATCTCTCGGTATAATTTGAATAATTTTTTCTGCGCAGAGGTTAAAGAACATTTTCAAAATAATGTTAGATAACCTAGCCTACTGCACTCTGATTGGTATTTGTAGAAAACAATTATTCAGTGGAATAACGAAATGTATTTTCCCCCTTTAAATAGTATTCAGCGTCGCACCTCTAAAAGTTTCAATTTCGCATGAATTCTATACAGTCTATGAAATCGTCATGAGGATAACAGTAAATGAATTACAAAATAATCAATTTTGCTCAAGTCCAAAATTATCATTCGAAAACCAATTTCAAACTCTTCAATCAAATTAACTAAGTTCTATCCATCCCTCCACCATCTGAAAATTGAATTGAACTCTGTGGTAATACCAACTAAACAGTAAACTTGATACACTCAATTTTATTCACAATTCACGTTGACTTGTTAGAAAATTTTCTGTTGGTAATCTCTCGACTGATTCACGTCGAACTGTCTCTCTGCGGTTTTAAACCCAAAAGTATATAGACTGCGGTGTGCAAAGCGAAGCCCGTGGATGAGGAGATACGGACTGCAGAATAGGTACTGAGGAGGATGACAAGTTGGCACCTAACAAGTGACAATTACCGGCGCTAACGAGGCAACTGGGGTTGGGGTCCCGTCTCGAAGGCGGAAGGTATGAGCGGGAATGGAGCAGTTGAAAGATGGAAGGAAGGGAATGGAATTGAGTTCTCTCGGGGCGCATCCCCCCTCCCACTCTGCCACTTGCTCTCTTTGCCCCAACAACGTTTCGATAGTACTTTCGATGCTCGTTTCGTGTTTCTCTCAGTGTACTTGTAGTCATTCTGTACAGGCCAGTTGAAATTGAATGTTCAACATCATGAAAAGCTCTCATTGAATTCAAGATTACTTGGAGTATCTATACATTGATGTCACTTATTTTCGTAAAAAAGTGATGGTATGAGGGAAGGATATTTCTAATAACTGTTCGATTGATTCTGTTAATCATCTCTCCATCTTAAGTGATTTATTTCAAGTGTGTACAAGAAATTTGAGAAATCTTCTTTCCCACAATTATTAAATTTTCTTCATGGAACTATTTCATTGGCGAGAAAGTGATGATCCAGTCGTTGGAGCAGTTTTATAACAAGAAATTAATAATTGTGGAGAAAAGACAATTCTCAAATTTGTTATAGATCCAGGGATTTTGTTTCACCTCGAGGACGTTAAATCATTGTAAAAGTTTCGGCATTTTATGGATGAGGGGATTTTCTCATGTTGTGAATAGTGAGGCTGGGTTCAGGGTGTTGTATAGCTGAAAGTGTTAAAACCGGTATGGAATTCGTGGCGCAGTTGAACTCGCTCTTCTTGTGCATAACGACAGCCACTAAAACGCGCTAACCAGTGGGTGGAGCAATAGCCAAAACCGTATATATGAGCCTCGACGATGATGTATGGCCGGTATGGTGAACCGCGGACCCTCTCCGTACTACTATCATACTGATCCGTTGTATTTTCTCTCCCTCCTAGTCTCCATCTCGCCTGCACCACAACACAAACCTTACCCCCCTGTAACCACCACATGTCTCCGTAATCCATACACTAATTGCACTGCTCAAACGTGCAGTGCCAGATTTTATGGTATACGGCTATATAACTGATGGAACAAATGACAATGGATCTGCTGTTATTACTGCCAGGATATTCCAGATGTTTCCTCGTTATCTTCACCCTCGTATTTTTCATTTCTTCAATCTCGGGGTTTTATTAATAATAAATCCAAACCGAAGGATGAAGATAATCCGCAAAATATATATTTTTATTTCAAGTTTCGTTGAGATGTTTTAAATAATTGAGAGGATTTCTTTATTCAAAATAGAGAAATTATAATTTTTGGTAATAATAATACAACCAACCCGAAGGATGAAGATAATCCGCAAAATATATTTTTTTATTTGAAGTTCCGTTGAGATGTTTTTAATAATTTAGAGGATTTTTTTTATTCAAAATAGTCAAATAATGATTTTTCTTAATCAATAACATTATTTTTTACTTTCCCCTTTTTTAAATAACTTCTTTAATTATATATTATGAAAATGTCATTCGTAAGTTCCAGGAATGACCAATTCCTGTCGTATGATAAAAATATAACCAAATTAACTTATGACTGTCATCTCGTCATTGAGTGGTCAAATAACCTTGCTTCAAATGTCTTCGTATCTGAAAGATAGCTAAACTGTCACTCCATATCACTATGAAGTCAGAAAATGGTGGTCCCATTGATTCATATTTGGCAATCTCTCTTATCATTGGAGAAATAAACTGGACCTGAACAATTTCTCAATGACAAAATTTTATCTGACCCTTTTATTGACAAAAAGATTTTTGTGACTTGACCGTTTCCGATTCATGACGTCGCCTTTCATCTCTCTACAGAGAGGAAAATTCAGTAAAAATTACCATGCCGTTACATAATTGTGTAGTATTTTGACCGCTCGGGGAAAATTACCGTACTCTGCTCCCTACTTACTAAAATCTATCGAAAAATACGATAAAAATGATCCAACCAGTCAGTAAAATTTACCCCGCACTAAGAATTGTCTAGATTTGTGCCCAATTTGAGTTAGAAATAATGAATGTTACTATGCGATTGGGTAATTCTTCTCGAACGTCAAAAATATTACACGATTACCAAAATTTTCCGTGCAGTGAAAAGATTGTAAATAGAAAAATCAATGCAACGGGGTTAATGAAAATTAATTTTTTTTTAATGTATGTTCTTTTTTGCTTTTTCATGCCCTCAACGGCAAAAATCTGAGATATGTAGTCGCGTGTTTTCACAGGGAGGGGACAAGCCATAATCGTGGGATCTTACTACTCATTTTTTTTTTATTCCTCAAATTATTTATTTCCAGTAGTCCTAGCTAATGAATATCCAGTAGTGAAAATAAAGTATGAAAATGTGTGTTTTTACCATCTGGGGGTTTTTTTTTAATGTGTTGCAAGTGTTTACTGTTGACGGAGGCAATAACAATATGCGGAGCCGTAGAATTGGCACGAAAAGTTGGGAGCCGGGCGTCGGATCGATAGACGATTGTGTTCGTTGCGGTTGGCCGTGGCTCTGTGCATATTGTTGACTTCACAAGGCAGGTAGTTAGACTGCGCGGAAGCTTCCAGACTTTCTTGATACTTTATAGATCTCACGTATCCCAAAAAAAATGAGTTTTTACGGTGGGGTCACAATTACCAACCCTATTTCATCAATGAGATGGTTCTTACCTTAAAAACGTGAAAAGGGGTATAAATGAAGTAGCCATGACACTTGGAGACAATGGAATTATTATCTCCTTTTCGCACTTATACCAACTCGCCAACCAGAGAACCAGTGACAGGCCTGTGGCCATTGTTCCTGCAGTCGGGTTGTCCTCCACCAGTGGTTTCTCTCATTTCTATCGAATTGAAACGAAATGAAAAATAATGAAGAAGGAATTTTTGTAGATAAAAAGCCCGCTCGACTGGATATAATGCTATATGCTTTTTTTTGACTCGAAATGAAAATAATTGTATGTGGATTATACTTCAGTTAGCAGCGATGAAACACCGCCCGTATTGAATATATTCTAATTAAATGACATTCATTTTACGGTTATTATTTGCTTCCCGCTATAGTGAGGTTATTTTTATACCTTTAAGGATGAATATCTGGATGATTAAATTAGCGTTTCTTGTGGCAACAATCGGAGATTTTTCTCTAGCCGAAGTGAATTATCTCAAAGTACATGTGGTGAGAGCTAAAGCCGACATTAAAAGTTTTTCCTAGCAATGAAGGAAGGAGAGTGTAATAACAAGTGTGACACAATTTCCTATGCAACCTCGTTACCTCGCTGACGTTAATTAATTTTCAAAGGTCTTCTCTGCCTTTCTTTTTTCTATTAATTTTATTTCAGTGAGGCAAGGAAGAGGATGACGAGGGCTCGTTAAAGAGTTTCTGTGGTTTAGCACTTTTTTCCGAGGGATTTTAACGTTCCGTATCTTTTTTTTTATCCGTATATAATGTGAATCGATTATTTGGATTTTAAGAGGCACGGATGAATTCATAATGATTTTAAGCCGCATAATGGAATCTTTAATGAAGTCTCTTTTCTCTGAAAATATAAAGATCTCCCAGTGTATCTCACTGTTTCGGAATTTTCACAAAATGGAAAACGACTGAGCGATATAAATCCGCAAATTTCCACTGTCTTTAGTTCAATATATTATAGACTTCCAGGTTAATTAATTGTGAATGAAACTAATTAATTTTCATTTCACTTTGCCCGCAGGATGGTCCGCATGATCGGCGATGAATTCCTCACCGAAGAGCGGGACCGAAAATATTATGCGGATCACTACACGTGTTGTCCACCTCCGCTATTCATTATCCTCATTACGCTGGTCGAGGTAAGCTGAATGAAAAAATTCAATTAAAAACGGATAATCGTGCAGAGAGCGAGAAGAGGAGAAAGTGAGTTGGTAAAATGGAGCATTAATTATTCTCGGCTTATTAATATTTCAATAACAGTGAAATGTCAATTATGTGAAAATTCATAAAAAGTACTCATGCCTCGCTCAATTTCCTCCTCTCTCTCTCTTACCGCTTTATGGTATAAATTATTGAATGAGCGTGGTAATGCTGGCGATAATAAAGGGAAATGCAAACCAAGAGGAATAGTCACATTTCGGTGGCACATGTGGTAGCCAGTATTCGGCTATTGAAATCATAATAATTCATCACCGACCGGTCATGAAACTAGGGGCCCATTCGACTTTAGTCTGTCCGATTTCTCGTACACCCTCTGCTCACCCCCACCTAATCAATAAATATAACTTTCTCTCTCTGTATCACTGTTGTACACCATAAACCTAAATTAATGATAATGGAGGCGTGAATTAATTTCCCATTGGTGACTGCAATATTAATTCACAAAGTAACTACTGTAACGTTGCGCTGCGTTATCCGCATGCGCGAATGGATGTCCAACCAATAATCAGTATTTATCCGCTACTCTTTTATTCAGTTCATCCCATTAGATGTATTTTTTTTTTATTTTCGTCTTGAGTAATGTTTACGTCGGGTGGATCTCGAGAAAACAGAAAACCATAAACTTTTATTCCGGTCTGAATTACGAGGGGACAATGGAAGTAAAGTACACGTTCTATTTTATTGGTAAACCAGGAAGAAACGACAGGGATACTGGGATTTAATGTACATATAGAGAAAAAATGAAAAATAAAAAAATTGGGAGTAATGGAAGCACGAAAAGAAAATGACTACTCGAACCAAGTGCAGTGGTTTTTACTTTGTAATATTTGGGATTTCAGATCACCATATTTTTAAAAAATTGGTCGCGCTTTTTGGCCGCTTGCTACGCTCACTCCCATTATTGTTGTTGCGTTGAACTACTAACTTCCCGACCAATCTCAACACGATTCGTAACGCAATTGTTTTCTTGTATTCGGCCCTTGACGAGCCTCGTAACCAACTTCCCGATAGGCTGAAATATTAACATCGAAATTTGGACATCCTTCTCCAGAAGTTTTACAAAGGGTGAGAGGATTCATACTTTAAAGAATCCGATTAGGGGTGGAGGAATTTACTCCCGGATGACACGTCTGCCCGCGTACACACAAACACAGACATTTTTTTCGAAAATCATCGGGGGAGAATCTCCTGGTCATGAAACGTCGTCATTTCATGAAATTAGCGATTTTCATTTTCGAGGTGAAAACAATTACTTCCTTATCGGGAAGTTGATATGATTTAATGCAATGCAGGATTGAATATGTGAATTTCCAATTGAAATATGGAAAAATTTCGATTAATTGAAAATTCAAGAATATATTCTGCTATCCAGTGAAATTCACAGTCTCTCTTGAAATGTAAAATGTAAAAATTCCTCATAATTTTAGAGACATTTAAATGCAACGGAAATGTTCGATGAGTTTGTATGACAAATTTTCAACTAAAAATTTTATAGCAATACACATGACGCAAATTATCTCTTTACTGTTGCTTAACCATTGAATCTTATGGTTTGACATTAATCCATGGAATATACGTGGATCGTAAATGGTGTCAAGACAAGAGCCATCCGTGTCCTATCGTAATACTCCCTATGACCCAAGAGAGAAAAGCCCTATATAGAGACACTGAAACGAGACAGTACGATAAGGCACAACGAGTTAGTTGGATATTACCAAGACGTCGCTATCGTCTCTCTTCTTGCCTCCCTCCGTCTATCCTCAATTCCATTCCTGTTTAATTCTCTCGGTGTCTATAGAGAATCGAGGCGACATTGGAACTCGTAGAATTCCATGTAAATCAGATTGGAGAGGGGCGACAGACCGTCGAGATTAAGCGGAGGAGTTCCATCGAGGCGAGGATGACGAGAAGCCAGGAGGGGCGTGGTGCAGGGGAAGGACATGCTTCTCTATCCTAACTAGTTGCCGAGTGAACTAACCTCGTTATACAGAAAATGATATTAGACACCCCTTTGCTTCGTTACTGCCTCTGTGTTACTCGTATTCCTTTATATTTCGTGAAAGCGAGGCGTCCAAAAATTATATTAAATTCAATTTATGAAACTGTACTCTTGCTTTCGCCAATTTTCTGGGACAATTTTATTATTCTACGTTTTAAAGTATACACACAATTGCACTCAATTAAAGAATTAAATAATTTCGCTATTATTCATTAGTACTAGATAATATACATTTTTTGCCATTACACTAAAACAAATTGGTTACTGTTATTACGGAAGTCTGGATGATTCAATTACAGAAAAAAATTCGAATTATTGCCTCAGAGAACAGTTGCACTTCGTGATCAAATTTTTCCTTTTATCACAATGCATTGGAAAAGCTCTTTGACATTTACGAGGAAATAAAAAAAATTTTCTTGCCTCGTCAACCAGAAACAAATAAAACAATCGTGAAAACTTGAAAAGTACCTCAAGAGTAAATAAAATGTCTGAGGGTGAGTATTCACTTCTGCACTTGTATGAAATTTCGTAAGGGCGCATTTTGTGCTGTGGAAACGATTGAAATGGTTCTGCAAAGATTACTTATATGCAAGAGAACGAGAGATGATGCAGGAGGAAGAGAGAGGATTGAATAGGAAGGAGGGAGTGAGCACCTGCTGCTAGACGCCATAAATGTTTCAGGGCCGGCACACGACAAGCCTCGTTACTCTGAACGCGGGTCGTGCATTTGGCCTCCCTTTTATCGAAATCCTGAGTTGAGGAAAGGGCAATGATAACGCACACAGGAGTGTAGGAAGTTGTACAAACACAATTTTAAAAAAATGCGTTATCGTTAAGTCCTCCCATGGGGGTGACTTTTCGCTGGGCAATCGATTCGACTGAAGCCAGCACGAGCGCCGAGGGACACTAGACAGACTACGAGTGCCAGAGTACTTCTGCGAAAAATAACAGACAAAAATGCGAATACCCAGTGCAACATTTTGACAAAGACATTCAAATGTGGCCAACGAAGAAAATCGATTAAAAAAGTGAAATCTTGATCTTCACCAGGCGATAAAGACATCACATACTCTTGACAATTTAATCAAGATATTTTAATTGATTGATCAATAATTCATCGATTATGAAATTGTGAACGCATTATTCATAGCAATCATGAGTATTCTCCCTTTTAATCCAATTCACTATATGCATTCTCGTGCCTACACAATTTCGTCGATTGCGTGTCCCATCGTCTGTAATTTCTCCGCTCTCGTGTTTCTGGTGCTCATCGCCTCCACATTACTCGCCCTATATTCACCATAATTATCGACTCGGTGGTATATCAAAGTGAAGCAGACAAAAAGAATAAAAACACAGGGTTAAATCCTCTGGTATTCGCATTCCACTCGGCACTTTATCTGCATAACTCTCCCCCTGCGTTCCACGAACGCCTGCTCTCGTTTCGCCGAACAGAGTCATTTCTTCGGGGGAAATCGGTTTGATCGCATCGCAGAAATAATCCTCTCTCCCCTGCCCTACCTCTGCCATTTCCATTCAATAGTTCTGTATGCACAGAGGGTAAACTAGACCCTTTTTTCCTCCGACTACATTCCAATCGTTGAGTCACTACTTTGAGATAAGACACTCGAGGCTCTTTTTATCAGGTCGTTTCCAAATGATATTCAAGTTGGATGATGCCCCCCGTATCCTGTTGGATTATCGACATTTCCATTACACTGTCATTGACCCCTCTTCACTCACTCCGAAACCTGTCCCTATATCTTTGCACTACGGATGTCGGGAGTGTTTGATGAGAGAGTGGGGGGTGGAGGGTTGACTGTCAACCAGCAATGAGCCAAACGTATGTCACCCTCTGGCGTATACTAAGCGAAACAACAGGAGGTTAATAGTGCTGAAGAGGAAGGGGATGTGGGCTTTGTTATATATATGTGTTGTAATTGTTGAGAGCTCCGGACTCCAAAACATTACAATGCCTCGACCAATATGGCTAACGCACATTGAACTTCACTTCCCCGCGATTCTATCCACTTGTGTAAACATCAATTTCATATCGCACGATATCCCGAGTATGTACACGACGGATCTCTATAATTGTGGGGGAAGCGACACATTAATATGTTACGGTATGCACTGGGTTGCGTATTATTGCGTTTAGAATTTCCAGGATAATTACTGGGAGGTAATTGATCAACTTTGAGCATTTCCCCGTCATTTACTCGATTGACTGCAGGAAATTGTTTCGGCCGGAGGAAATTTCACAATATTGGAGGACTAAAACAAAAAGTCACGCTACAAAACATCACACGAAAAAATATAACTTGTAAGAAATATCTCAAATACAAAAAAAATCACAATGACAAAATAGAAAAACACTGGATGTTACTGGATGGCATTTGGAGTAAGGAGGATAGAATCCAGGATCATCCTCAAGATAAAAAACCCTCCACTTCTCAAGATGAAATTTATAAGAAATATTCAATGAAAAAATGAATACTCCGAACCGGGATTCAAACCCGGGTTCTTCCGATTATGCATCGGGTGCACTATGTAAAATACATTTATACAATTACAGCGCTTAAACAATTTCTGAGGGATAATAATTGTGATAACGTTATATGTGATATTTACCGTCGATGCTATTTTAGATTATGATATTTTTGGATAAGTGGAGAAAAGCTTTTGGGAGGCTAAAACACACTGAAAAATAGTGCATTAAGATACAAGTGCGAGAAGTCAAGATCCCTCGTGACTGTTGTGAAGATTGCTCGAACATGAAATGTACGATTTCGTGAATTAAGAAAAATAATGTCAGCTTGAGGATATTATTTTCCCTTGAAATTGAAGAAAAAAATAATTCGTAAAGCATTGGTGCTACCCATCAGTAATTTATTCAATTTAATTACAGTCAATAATTAACAAAGCCCTTTGAATATCAAACGATCGAGTCCCTCAAGACAGACTCAAGGCAATGGATAAAAGGGGATCGGAGAGAGGGAGTCAGCTCTTCAGTCGTCGCCGGTGGGCACTCGCCACCTGCGCTCAGGAACGCGTTTATTATGCGCCAAGAATGCGCTCCCGATGCGCGTGCCTCTTTTTTTCTTTTTTTTATGTCTTTCTTTTTGCTTATTTTGTATTCTCTCATATCTGCTCACTCTCTTCGTTATTTCTTCCTCAATTTTTTCAAATTATTTTTCTCTCCACTGTTACTCCTGCACTTGGAATGAAAACTGGATCAGACGATACTTCTTTCTGATGAACGTATATGTGATTGTAAAGTCGAGTGAGAGAAACGGAGAAAGAGAGATAATACGCGCCAGAGTACGCGCTTTGTTGAAGAGAACGATTCCATCGGCTTTCCACTCTGCTTTGGCATCTTTCCAATTTCGATAATCTAACAGACTGCTTGCGACTACTGCGTGTGAATGTGTAGAGTGAAAAGATGTGGGGTGGATGGCCGGGGGGGAGGGGGGAGCATGTTATTGGCCTCGTCGGTCACAGGCAAATTGGCGGAATACTCCGATTACCAAATTCCCATAATTTATTTTTAGTTTTTATATTTTAGAAAATATTTCGTGGAGATCACAAATGGATTTTATCCACCAGCACAGATAGATTAATATTTTTGAAATGATGTTATGTTTTTTTGTTCTATTTACCTCATAACTCTTTATGGATTTGATCAGCGCTAGCGAATATTGTGAATTTATTCCATAGACATTATGATTTGTTTGTATTTCCAAATTACATCTAGAAAAATTAAATAGTTATTGGAGATTTTCACCAATGTCAATTAAGTAAATGGGAAACAGTTTAATTTTTATTTGTTTGAGTTGACTCTGCGGATGCGAAAAATATATGTCAATAATGAATAATCCGGGGGGAGTTTCACGGTAGAATTGAAATCATTTGGTTCTCGTCTGGTGTAATTCGAACTACACCGCAAACATTCTCTCTGCCTATCTCTGTGGGGGCTATTCGAGCAGGGTGAAAATCCGCGCGTACATTGAAACAGGAAAATGAAATGAGAGTGGTGGGCACGGAGAAGGGTACGCGAATCTCCCAGGGCATTTTCACCTCCCACTTCCGGACTTGTATACGGGTGGTAACCTCCGGGCCATTGATAACACTATCGGCGAAATGCGGGCTCTCGATTTCACCTTATCACCGGTTTCTGTTCGAGTCAGTTATAAAAGTTTCAACTAAAAATATAAAATCATTTTGAAATGTATAATGGATGACGTTTGCACCTTGATTAGAGAATTCATAGGTGAGGAAAATAAAATGTTAGGATTTCAGTGCCACAATAATTATTAAAATCTGCTAATTAATATTTGAACAGTGAATTTAAGAATTTTCACTTCAATCCACCAATAAGAGTGATAGCCTTTGGAAGAGAATCAAATACAGACAGATATATCCAAATAGACACTATCAATTTTTTGAACATTGCACCGATGGAAAGAAAATTCATCATATTTTTTATGAAGAAACTAGTGCCTCCGAAATTTTGTATTTGTCCGCAAAATGAAAAACAATTTATTTACTCCAAGAAAACAGGTTTTTGAGCCACGTGCAATGGTTTTGACAATAAGACATTTCATACTTCATACTAGAATACTATTGAACGAATTGATCCAACGTTGGACTTGGTTTGAGAAATCATATTCTCGTTGTAAACAAAATTTCATTGATCTTGTGAGCATTTTTCTAGGATTGTAGGAGAGTGTTTTAATTATGTGTATTTATTATTTTAAGTGTGTGAATTATAGCATGAGCCAAAGATGAGTCATCCGATGAGCCAAAAATACATGTCATTTTACACACAGCGTGAAGAAAAATTTTTTTTTTTTATCAGTATAAAATAATATTTTTCTAACAATTTTCGGTCCATGAGTTTGTTAATATACGTGAAGACCTCGTTTGAAAAAATCCCTCTCAGTTTACGCAATGGATTTCAATAGTACTTGCGAGATTTGAATTTGAATTTTGTACTCCAGTTATTAATACGAATTGAAAGTTTTCATTGAACAAACTGAATCAAAAATTTCAACACGGATGATATTTACGTAGATTACGAAATTTTCATTACTCACCATTTGATATTCACTAATAATTCTTATATTTCATGCTGAAAAGTAGAAGAAAATATTGAAATGGGGTGTTTCTAAAGTATTCCAGATGCCAAAAAATGTTCTTAGCACATCTTCCCTCGCTTGAAATTACGTCGAGCCTTAATGTAGGCGCCTTGGTGGCGGCTTCGTTATTCCGTAGAATGCGGAAAGTGTTTTCACGCCGTCTAGGGAACACGATACAGAGACGATATGTTTGTCCCGGATGACAGGAGCAGGCACGAGCAGGCGCGTCCAGGACGTTTTGGGTTTTCAATGTTTTCTCTCTCTTCCATTCTCTTCCTTTCCTTCCTCAATCTAACTACACCCAGCTGTTCTCGCTTTGTACCGAGGGCAAACGGCCCAGACTCAATACACACAATGTTACATTTTCTCAATTTGTCACAGGTTTTATGCCTTCCACTTTTCATGGAGGCCATCGGCGCAGGCCTTTGATCGGCCGATGAAATATATCACTTTGAAGAAAAGTTTGGTAATATCAGGTCGCGTCTGTATATCGACTCAGTTGATCTCACTCAAGTTGTATATATTGTTGGTAGAATGCCTATTTACATAACGTAGTTGTTACTTCACACAAATAACTTCTATATGTGAACTACTCTTGTGCATCCCTACGCTTGTTCCTCGCTGTATTGGACGAGTTAGTTTCAAAAGTTTTTGCCGCTTCAAGGGGTCACACACATGTGCCACTAGCAATATACAAGAACAGTTCATTGTGCGAGACAAGTTAATATTCTATTCATTGATTTATCCACCGAATACGTTGTCAAAATATTTCAGTTAGAATCGAATTGGATAGAAAAACAAACCCGTAAATTCGCCTTCAAAATATTCTTCGAAACGTGAATACAGGCGTAAAGAGCTTCCATTGTCGGGGGAACAGTCTTCACTTGATTCTTAGTCGAAATGAAATTTACGAAATGTTCGTAAATGAAATTTCCGCCAGTTCGTTCGAGCTAGGCAGTGGTGCCAGTAACAAGAAGTTGAGGGATTTAACAAACCGCTGAGATTCGCCCCCTCTCTACCACTTGAATCAGAGTAAACACCAGAGTGTTGGAGTAGCGCAAGAAAACGACGTCAAAAGGGGTGAGTTACTCGACGTGAACAAGACCAGAGCTTAACCTCCATTTGACCAAAAAATCCACTCCAATAAAAGAAACTGAACGGGGGGGAATGAAGATGGAGCAAAAAGACGACAAATAAAACTCGTCGTTGAGGAGATAGAGGAACTGCAGCGCAGATTTCTCTAGGCTGTCCCGGTTGGAAGAAAGCTCGCCTCTACGTGTAATCTTATCCAGTGGCTGGACCTCTGCCCAGGGGTTTACGTCTTACCCCGTTATTTCACCTCCGGGAAAATAAGCTTGTGAATTCATGGATTCGTGGGCACGGGGAGGCTGTCCCTCGACCAAATGGACTCTAAAAGATGAAGATAGGGGAAATGCTTGGTATTTTCTCGGGCAAATGTACTTGATCAGGTACTCCAGACACACATTCCTTCAATAAAGAAATAAATCAAAAAAAGAGTAGAGGATCAAATGAATTTACTTCCTGATACTCACCCCATTCAATTCCATTCGTGATTCAATCTCTCAAACCAGGTACTCAAACAGCACGCTATGCCTTTCAGTTTCGCCGATAACAACCGGAAGACCAAAAGATACCAATCAATCTACCAAATTCAAACGGAAATGTACGATCTCACTCTCTCTCAGTTGAGGATTTGGTATTCGATCAGCAATACTTTAAAAATGGTGTTTATTGAGGGAATGAAATTCTTGTCAACACAACTCAACTTTCCTAGGGACGCGGGGGGAGGGGGGGGTGGGCTTGGGAGCCGGATTATCGAGTAATATTGCTTTCGATGTCCGCTGATGGTATATAGACTCGTAAACCGCTTATCGAACAGTGAAATTGTGCCACCATTTATTTCCTGATATAGTGGTATTAGTTGGGGATGTGAAACTTATGGGTCACTTTCAACATGTTGAAACTGTGTGTGTATTGGAATTACGGGCTATGTCAACAGATGTCTTCATTCTCTAAGCTTCAGAAATTGAAAGAGAATCTTTCTAAGATGAGGAGTAGATGATATTCGCCCATTTATAATGGCTTTTAAATGTTCATCTTTGCTCTTTCATGTGAGTAAATTATTGTTTATTTTATCTATGACACTGTTCGGAAATAAATTGGAACTCCATCAATGTCTTTGTAGTAATTTTGAGAAAGGAATTATAATTAGTCCCAAGTTAATTCCAAGTTAATCTGTAATTTACTTCGATGAAAGTTCATCAATAGATCATTGACATTTCTTCGAGTTAATTCACACTGGGTAAATACGAGAATACCTCCTGCATACGAAAATGAATATCCTCAAGGGGCGTGGCATATGCCAAGCACCTTAATTTCGAGTCCGTATTTTTTTTTTTTGCTAAATGATAAATAGTGATTCAGCATTATTCAGCTAGCATTAACTGGTGTTGAATTTCCGGTAGTCCTCTTGTCATTGACGATCCATCATTTTTCGATAATGACATTTTCCTCCTCTCAATGCTCTCGACACTCAAATTTACGCCTTCTTTTTCCCCAAAATCCCTCTGATTTTGTCTTACATCCGTTAAGTCAATCTTTCCATAAATCTTTTCTCGCCAACTTAAGCCCGTCGCCCTCATCTTATTTTCTCGTGCCCTCTCTAAGTGGCACGCGTCTCCGAAATTAGAAAGTCAAAATCTCCACTCCTATTTCACCCCTCTCTCCAAACCCCTCGAATGAAAAAACAAAACACATGTTCACACTAATGCCCCACTCATTCCAACATCTGACATCTCAGCAGCTTTCAGAAAATGGAAAACTAGTGAAAAAGAAGATATTGAAAGAAGTGGGGAAAAAAAAAAATTATCAGTCCTTGGACACAGGGTTATGCCTCCCCTTCCGATGCTCCCCACATACAGTCGACAGCGGTTAACCTGAGATATATCGCACGCCATTTGTCGTTGAAGCCACCAGCCCTAGAGGATAAATATAAATTTGATTCCGTGTTTAGATAGCCAAGAATGCTCCCGTGTGCGCTATTTTTATGTTCACTCGTCTTCAACACAGTACACCGCCCCTATTTTATATTACAACCATGAATGTAGAGTAGTGGGGATAGAGGCGACGGAAGAATAAAAAAAACTCCACTCCCACGTGATAAATTCACAAGTTCACACATTTTCGTTCAAGAGCCGCGAGCGTTGTGTTAAGCACGTGTTGTCTGTATGTAAATATAGCATAACTTGAGTCATCGGGTCAGTGATTTTGGGCTTCTTCGTGAGACTAGAGCTTCAGTGAACTTCAAAGATGGGGGGGGGGGGGGGGGGGGGGGGGTGTGCGCCGCTCTATCTTTTCCTTTGTACTTTTTCTCCAATCAGTCGAACTGATTGGGAATCGATTCGACAATGGAAAAATAGAGAGAGAAAATGGAAGTGGGGTAAAAATGGGGGAGACAACTGCGTACATCGGGGACAATGGCGTGTCTCTGTGTCATTTCAACCTCTGATTCCAGGGTCAGAAAGAGACGGCGCCATACTGACTAGTCGATCGACCAACAAAAGCATCAACGAAAAGCTATTTTAGCGAAGCAAAAATTTTGTCTTGTTCCTTTCATTTATTCCTTGTTTAACACATTTTTTGGTGCGTTTGAGTTGACGCATTTTTCGAATTTTCTAAAAACTGTATTAGGTTGCGGAGAGGGTAGCAGAGATTACAGAAAAGGGGGGCAAGGAAGAGGTGAGATTCACATTAGACGAAGTTCGGACGGCTGCTGGCAGCTTTAAGTGCGCGTAAATGCTGAATTATTTCCTCTTCTGAATGAGGCGATTCTCATAAACCCCCTGGCGAGGCAGATAATAAAAAAAAAACCTAGAGTATGCGTATAATCGTATATTTTTCCTTATCTTCCACCACTATACTGTTCATACGCGTATGTTTGAGTAGAAGGAAATCATATTCCATAACCATTAAATCTATGTTACTTTTAATATAAGTAACTCGTTTTTATGGGCCATACTCATTCATGTTGTCATAAAATGGGGTATAAAACATAAAATCAGAATACATATCGTCAATAATAATTGAAAGTGGTAAGTTATTTATTCAGGCTTCAGATCTGTCCATTATTTAAATGTAACGTGATAAAGTTGAAGGAAAATTTATGTTCATCGCGAATAATAATCACGCTTAGTATAGTTGACAGTTCGATTGTATTTTCTGCACTTCTCATCTCTTGTTCGCATTGCAAATTTATTAAAACTGAGACGATACTCTGACTAGCCGAAGTCAACATACCCATCCCTCTTATGAAGAAAAATAAAACTACAAATGATTGATAATTCCAGTCCAAATCCCCCTGAACTTGGAACTTTTAAAGAACAAAACCCTTTACAATTTTTAAATGAACTTCAACGAGATTAAAAATTGAGGAAAAATTACATTGAGTATTCCAGTTCTGTCACCCAGTAACAGGAAATGTCAACAGATTAGTAACTAATTCCAGGCTTCAATAACATATCGAGTGGCTGGGTACAGTGAGTATGTTCATTCACACATGCGAAAGGTTCCGAGCTCAAAACCGGGCCCGGTAGAATAACGCGATCTAACCACTTTAAACTCTTGATGATCAGCGCCGTGTTTCCTCATCGAATCCGAACAATGTAAAATGACATGTGAAAACAAAATCCGATAATTCGACGGTCCTTCTCAATACTTTAACTGGCATATTCCCAATATATTTATGAATAATCCGCGGTACAAAACAGGCTATTGATCGATAAATGGCAATCATAAAATTACCATGTCGCTGGTTTTTCCCCTGCACGATCTATAAATTTATAACTTTTCTTGCAGTATGTTGCCTCAGCACGTTCATTGGACTGGCAGTGCAGGAGTTAACGCGCAGCTTGGGTCCCATATAAACTTGCCCGCATACGAATTTACAGGGGGATCGCGTTAAAGCGTCTGATACATGTGCGCCTCTCTCGCACCCACAACCACACCCACACCCACACACACACACACACAATATTTTTACATAAAACACCCTTTGTACAGTACGTCTTCCCCTCCCCTGCAAACTCGTTGGCCAAAACATCGTTGGAGGCTGGTGCTTGTGGTGGTATACAGGGTTATGGTTGTGGCTAAACCGCAACTTGCCGTTTGGCCCAGTTGTTGTAACCCCGCAGGTACGATAGTATGATGGTCGTGAGGAAGGCAAGCGCTGGCTCATTCCAGAGAGGCTAACTGGAAATCGTTAATCGTCAGAGGGCCAATTCGATTAGTCCAGGTAACACCAGTAGAGGCGGTGTTCACTCTCCTTCCACAACTAGCAAATGTTGGTGAAGAGTCGACGGAAGTGAGATATGAACCACTGGGATGTCATCTCTCCTCGAGGCATCTTCTAAATGTGCAGTCAACTTTGACGAGCAAAATGTAGAGACTGTTGTCTCAAGGGAAAGTGGAATAACATAGACAGCTAATTTTCTGATTCGCAAATGTCTAGGAAATATTCCATCCACAATCTCCGAAAACCAATACTATCGATTCACATGCCAATGGTCTGACTATACCTAAACACAAACTACTTTGTCCGACTCGCGGGCAACAAACTCCACTGTCAATTATTTATTTTCATTTATCGTGGTTATTCTATTATTCCATTTGGATACACGGAGAATTGATGGATGTATTTTTCAAGCGCAAAACTACCTCTTTGTTGAAAAATAAAAACAACATGAAAGTGGACGGAAGAGAATGCTGCAGGGGTTGAAACAGATAACCTGTGACACAGAGGAGTACTCGTCCATTTTCCCAGTGGACAACAAATAGAATTGGCAGTCATTTCGTTGAGTAAAAGCACAGACATGAGAGAGACGGAGAAACTTCAAGGGAGGTAGAAATTTGCTCCGAGTGGAAAGTTTTCCGCACTAATGCGACCTGGTCGCTCAGTGCTGGACAAAAGGCACATGTTGTATTTCGTGTGGATGGTTTTAACAGGAGAAAACGACTCAGAGAATGAGAACAAAGCGCTGTGGAGTTGGAAGAAAGATGGGCTGAGAGGGGTGGAACACTGGAAAGTAGAAGGTGAGGAAAATCAGAGCTGGCTGATTCGATGAAAAACTTTTAATCAGACAAGTTGGACTCTCCATGATAATGGAACACGTGAACATGATGGGTAGAGAAGTTGAAGCGAAGTGAATTCATAGAAGAGCAGACGAGTGCTCTTTTCGATGGCTTTGTCATTTGTTAGCATAGAGTATATTATCCAGGGCAGACTGCGTAAGGGAAAGAGGCGGTGAAGAGGTTCGACACTGGACACGTAAAGATGAGAGGAAGACATCAAAGAGTTTTAGCACAGGATATTACGTATCCCTGGCATAGTTTCTATACCAAATGCCCCTTGTGTTCGTCACATGGAGGACCACGGTGAATCTTGTAGTTTAATTAGAAGGGGATATTGCATATATAAGTGTCTAGTGGTATTTTGCGGTGCCATTTGGTTTTACATGGTAGGGGCTATATCCCTACTCCTCAAGAACAACCCCTATGCGTCGGTATATCAAACGTAATTACCGTCCAAGGACTGCAAAATTGTTTCGGTATTAAGGAATGAAAGCTACCTCCTTAGATATTTCCCTCTTGCAAATCTTCCTCCACCAATGGTCTTACTTCAACCATCTACATGATTTATTTTCCTACCTCATTTTGCTTTTGCTTGCTACAGGAATCTCATTAGAGACTGAGCCCTCGGGTTTAATTCGTTCATACCACTATTACTGGAGAAAATATGTCCGCAGTGGGATGAATGTTAGAGAAGGTGAAGTTCAGAGATGACATACCTTTGAAATAAAGGTATCTTGATATATTTTTTTTTTATATGTTGGTAGTGGATGCCCCAATGAAGATGAAGGACATGCGTCAATGTCCATACGATTTCGTAATTCCGGTGGTGTAACTATTTCCGAATGTAGTTGATACGACACGGGAACAAACTTTCAATAAATATTATCGCAACGATTAGTAAAAATTGTTGACTGTCTCATAAAAGTTAATAAAACGTTCAGCAGAAATTACGTCATCGTTCAATGAAATTTGTTAACGCTTAGTAAAAGTCATCTAAACGTGACCAAAATTTTTGTTGAAATTATGTCAAATTTTATTGAACGACGATAGACCAATTTTTCCAAACAACCAAAATACAACGCAATTACCAATCGGTTGGGTCATTTCTGCTGACGATTGCTCTCACTGTAGTGACCACAGAACTAATCTTGAATCGTATTGATGTACAATACTGTTGCCGTAAGGCGCAACTTACCAAACACCCCTCATGGCATTCAAGCGCATCCAATCAATTTAATGAGACAATCAAGCAGTCGTTCTCTAATCCTTTTTTAATATTCTACAGGGGGTTGGGATTATCTTTTAAGGATCGACCGGGTTTATGGACTTGCGTGGAGATTAGGGAAGTCGCGGCGCCACTAAAATTCTTAAATTACTGTCTACTAAACGTTATTTCAAACAAGTGTGTTGATTATTTATTAATACAAATATACATATATATATATTTTTTTTCATTATAGCTCGGCTTCTTCACGTACTACACCGTCTCGATGGGTGAAGTTAACCCATCTGGTCCAGTACCCATTGACAGTGTATTCATTTACCGGCCTGACAAGCGTCTTGAACTCTGGAGGTTCGCATTCTACATGTTCCTTCATGCTGGGTAAGTTTACTGGTTAACTTTTTCTCACCGTTAAAAAAAACTTTTGACGATCAAATTATAAGTCCACCGTGCATCCTAACTCCAGCATTGGTTGCATAACGCGAGAGTTCTACCTACGACACTCGCTGAGCCACTGTATACGTGAAAAACTCACTGTAATACCTAATACAGAAAAAAAAAATCGATGGCTCAAAGTATAGAAAGAACCACACCAAAGTCGTTGGAAAGGAAGTTGTACGAGCGGAAAGGAGAAGACGGTGGATGAAGGAGGCCTTGGGTTGCGCACGACGCTTTTTAAATTATTCATGGTGGCACAGGAGAGATAAGGGGCAGGAGAGTCTATCCGGGGGAGTCCTCAACATTTCCATCCTTACCACTACACATATTTATTTATTTATTTTTTTCCATTTTTTTTCATTCTCTCTCCTGTCTTCCGTGGTGACGTGCGTGTACGTTTCACCGCGATGAGCATGCCAACCTCCACCGAGAGTGTCTCACCTTATGCTCCATAAATTCTTCTGCATTATTTCTTAACGTCAAACTGAAAAATTATTTTATGCATTATACATTGAGGTAGATTGAATACGAATGTAATTAGGAGTGAATGCAGGGTAATTCAAAAGTCCAATCAAAATTCAACTTTAATAACGAGTGAAAAAATTGAGGGAGAACAACATTGGGGAATCATTTGTTGGGAAATCTCGAGGAGAATCTTCATTAATTTCAATAAATTCTCGGTTCTGGGTTTAATGGAGAAAGAATGGATATTTAAGCTTATCGTGTTGTGTGTGTAAGAGTTTCCTGCTCCCTCTCCACCTCATACTCCTTGTCCTGTTATTGGATACTACTCGATATTCACCATCGTTTACGTATAAACTGCCACAGATAAATTGTGAAGGTCTCATGAATGTTTCTCTCACAAAATCAACCGTTTATACAGGTTTGTTTATTCGGTTGTCCACCCGAAGTTACTCAGTGGTTAAGAAGTAAAAGGAAGTTAAAGAAGATATTCAGAGTATATATATGTATACAAAAGTAAATGGGATTGAAAACTCCCCCTCCCCCTCCGCACAAACCGACAACAACCCCCATCTGATTCTCTCTTTTAGCAACACGCTCCATTTGGATGATTGCGTCGTTACTAGCATCGATTTCTCTCATCTCCTCACGCCCCAAACTTTCTCATTAAAACCTAGACAATTAAACATCTATATTTGTCAACAATATTTCTCCATATATTCCAAGGTTCGCGTTTCAGTGTTGCGCACCATTTCCAGATAGATCTTAACTTCTCAAAATAAGTACCCAAATACCCGAATTATTTGATCTGATTGATCCAGAGATAATTGACAGACTGAAAAATTCCATGCGATGGCCAGAAGCATATAAAAACTGGGTGTATACTATCCTTTTCAAAAGTGTAATCTGCAAACTTTACAAGCTCGGCTTAAAAAAAAAACAATCACATCAATATGGGGCTCCAACGTATTGTTTCATTTGTTCTTATTTCATCGTTTTTGAGCCATCATCACGTAAAGATGAAGAAACCCGTGGTTTTGAGTGCTCCAAAAATATGTGATTCTGACCGTCAGTCAGAATCCCAATTTTATTTGGAAATTATACCATTTTTTTTCAAGACAATTTTCAATCAATCAATCAAGACAGTTCAAATATTCAAGAATTATAATGTGGAAATAACTTCCTATCGGCAAGTTAACAAATTTTTTGCGTCATTTCGTCGACGTGAAAAGAAAAGATCAAAGTATTCCAAGTATGTTTGATTACATTAAACAGTGTCAATTTTTAGTTTTTAACTTTAGCATTGAGTTAAGACAAAATTTTTTGACAGATATTTACACGAACAAGAAGATAACTAGAAAAAAACAGGAGAAACTTCGTATAAAGATAATAATAAAGGCCGCCTGAGCGTCAAAACGATAAGAAAATTTGAGGTAACATTTCTGGGATTCGTGGCAATCTCGGAAGGACCAACTCTCCTGGATAATTGACTCTGACAATAACAAACTTCGAATCAAGATAATTTAAAATTTTCTTAGTGACATGAATTACTTGGATTCAGAGGCACAATTTTAAACCAAAAAAAATCAAATCGTATCTAAGTTAGGAAATACAACTTACCAATAATAGTATAATGTGGTTTTTGGCGAGTGAGAGGTGTATATTACGAAAAAATAACTTTTCCGTCACAGCGTGATGAAAAATATGTTTATGGACAACTTTTCATTGGACACTTTTCCTCAGCAAGTTTATTTTGAAAGGCCTAAGCTTGAAAGAATCTAAATTTTTAATAAATATTAGAAAATTATTTTGGACAAAAAAAAATGTAGAAATTTATTTTAAAATCAGTCCGAAGCCGGCTCTCAGTAATCAGATCAACATCAGAGTTACATTCAGTGAAATTAATGAACCTATTGATTGACTAAATATACTGTGATCTAAATTTTCATTAAATACTATGGATACAGCATGAAAATGAATATAATCGACACTGGTTGAATATTCGTAGGAATTCCATAATTTAATGTTCTCGTCACAAAAAATCATTTATATTACTTTGATACAGAAGATGAATTATGATTTTGACAAATTGACATTCCGTTTTGGACGATTGAATCTCAAAATAATTATTTGACTACGTTGGCATGCATTTAAAGATTAATTTAACTAGTCATTTTCATTTCATTTACCATCGATTTTTTTACATTACCATCGAGTGCCGTTTCTCACTGTCACAATGGGTTAGTATCGTCGACAAGGATTTTTTTTTTTTTTTTTTCCCCTGTCCTCACGTATACCCTCTCGGGTTTTTACGTATTTACCCTTCCCACCCCCCGACCCCGCTGTACCGCATTCGCCAAGGACCAAGGAAAAACCTC
>JAPYZN010003921.1:0-11008 GCA_030522865.1 Psyttalia lounsburyi | reverse complement strand
TCGGCCTGATGAGTGAGAGATGATGAGTGAGAGAGATGAGAGGCGCAATAGGCAAAATGGTTACTTGGCCGATACGCTCCCGCGTATCTCGATTTTTTTTAAGCATAATGAATTTAAATTAATTAATTTTAACCTTTGCGATTGAATTTTTCCCGAACGTCGAAAATTCCACCCGATTACCAAACAGAACGGTAATGTTTACTAAAAAATTTCTCTCCGTATCTGCGGAGCAGAATTCCTATTAAACATGAGAATTACCCCTCCGGAATTTTCGCCTTCAATATAATAAATTCCTCTGAACTGATTGCATTTTTCTCGACTGAAAAGACAAATTTCGCAGCAATTCCGGTCCGTTATAAAAAAATCATCGCAAGAATAATAATAATAATAATAATAGCAGGTACAAATCCGATAAAGAAGAGACAGACCGATGGTAAAAAAATAGTCACACCAAGAGATGTGCAATGAAAATCACTTTGAACACCTCAGGATGAAAGAAACAGACCTCGTTATGAATTCGAGACCGTGTGGAGGCCCGCGGCCATTCGAAATGGTGAAATTCTGGTAACAAGATTACGAGGGGTTCTCTCCGAGGCGTTATCAGCCCAACGGGGAGAGATGCAGAGGGCTCGAGAGATAGACACGTTGACAAGTTGCCCCACGGCCCGGCATTGCCATTAGAAGCTGCATAGATCGGCTTGCAGCGCGTCATGACCAGAGCTTAAGCTGTGGCATCGCGGCCAAAACCAAGGGGAGGGCCATTAATTAATTCCTGATTAATTGTACAAACCGAGTGCTCAGATGCAACCGAATAGTCGGGTTATTGAATTTATAATCAAGTAATTAATTTATCAGAAATTTAAGAATTTCATCTGAAGTCCTTAATTTGCCCCCGAATTTTGACAGTCAATTCCACTATATCATACACCGAGAGACAAATTCAGCAGAAATTCAATATAATAGAACGATAAATATAATCGAAAGAAAAACTTTATGGACCCCAATTTAGTAATTTTTTCTTTAATGTCGAAAATTTTGAATTTCACGAAATTAGACAAAAAATACCATAAAATTAAAAGAAACAAAAATCGTATATAATCGGAGCGAGCTCGACTGTCGGCCGAGGAATACTGTCTTGTCGATGCGCGGAGTGTCTGTAAACTGCCCCCCCCCCCCTCTCCCCTTCTATCGTTTATTAACCGAGGGGTGAGTTGAAAAATAAAAAGAAACGAAACTATTCTCCTCCTCGTCGCGCTCGGAAATTAAGGGATCAGCCCGGATTACCAAACGACTCTCTATCTTCATCTCCGTAATAACCCTACACTTGCCCTGTCTTCTTCCCCCAGAATCCCTCAAATACCCGGCATCAACTGACTCTCAACCACAAGTGCTGGGACCCAACTGAATACACAAAATTTTCGGGTTAACCCCCATAAGCAAAAGCTTTTTTGCATAATGATGAGTTTAAATTTATCATAAATTCCGTTGGAATAATCTACATATTTTCCCGAGTCGTTTGTACCGTCGAATGTAAAAAGTTTTCTTGAATAATTCCATCATTCGAGCGAAATAAAGAGATGAATGGGACAGATTAAGCTCTCAGCGAGGAAAATATTATTTTCTTTGATACTTCAAGGAATTATGAATTATGAAAAATGATGCTTGGCCTTTTCAGGTCTTGAATATTTGAGGTGTTGAATATTAAGGGAAATGCCTTAATTTCTGTTCCATTTTTTATTCCGGAGTTGAGCCAAATAAACTGCGGAGGAGGATAAGTTTTTATTCAAATAAAATCGTGAGAAATGAAATATGACTAAATATATAAAGCAGCTAATTATACGGAGAAAATTTTTTTAGAAAAAATTACCGTGCCGCTTAGTAAACGTGTAGCATTTTTTGACGTTCGGAAAAATTACTCCACCGCCTAATAAAATTCATTATCTTTAAAAAAAGTTATGCACACGTTTAGACAGTTTTTATTGATGAATAAACAAATTTAACTGTTGATTTAAGTTGAGGCATTTTTCACGGAAAACTAGATAACTTGTATGAAGCCGGCAACAAATTTTTCCGAAACGGTACGATAATTTCCATCGCTTGACAAAAATTTCCAATAAATATAGAATTTTTTTTCCACCCAATATCCATTTGTTCGTGTAATTTCAACAATTAAAAGACCGTTTCCTAATGCACGGTAATTCTCCAATTGAGTTTTATTCGCTTTCCAACATTCGCTTTCCAACAGCCTAAACAAGATTACAGTCGATTTGTCGAGGGAGAGAGAGAGAGAGAGAGAGAGAGAGAGAGAGAGAGAGAGAGAGAGAGAGAGGAGACGTAGAAAGAGAGTTTCGAAGGCGAGAGTACCGAGCGGCTGTGATAATTGGCAAGGATCAAGTCGCTGAGCAACAAGAAAATTCGTGTACCATAGAAGAACCGTTGGACTAAGAGGGGATCAACAAACTTTTTCCGCCAATGATATTGCATGCACCTGTACTTTTTTAATTTCCTTCGGAGCTCTTCGCTAGGCAAGCAATATCAGTAATTTCTTCATAAATTCCAGCATCCGGAATATCTTCTCAAGGTGAAAGGATGAAAAATGGGTAAATAAATGCGAGAGATGTTGGTCCAAGGCAGTTGGAAAAGAATATCAAAAGTGTCTACCAGACTGTGAAAAATTCATTGTATATATATTTCCGTTCGCGCGGGAAGAAAAAACACAATCTCATCAAAGTCCTCCCCGATAAATGCATCAGTTCTGTCCTCATTTGCATCATCATTTCGTGCGTGATCGATAAAATTACTTTTGAAATAACTTCATTTACCAGTTACTGGTGCATTGAAAATTAATATAAAAATTCCACCGGATTTGCTCTTAAAACTTCTCAAATGTCCGTCGAGAATTGAAATTTCGCCAGTATTGTGGCTTAAGATTGAAGAACTTCGTTTTATGGAGTGTCAATCTGAACTCTAGAAAACAAATGTTGTTTCGTATCTCGAACTCAAACGTCTGGGTATTATTTTCCCTTCATCTTCACTTGATATTTTCCCAAAACAACATTACCATAAGAAAAAAATATTGTATATGACGATGCGATTCATAGAAGATTCCAGAATTGTCTCCCAGACTGTGAAAAATTCTTTGTTCGCATTTTCACCCCTGAAGAGGGAATAAAAAAATCTCATAAAATTCACCCGGACAAACGCATCAGTTCAATCCTCATTTGCATTCTCATTTCCCACTTATTGGATAAAATTACTTATGTAACGACTTTTTTCAACACTGTCAGGACTAAACGGAGGATCCATCAGTGATGATTGCGTGTTTTGTTGTAACACGGGTTGAAAATGGACATAAAAATAAAACGATGCGACAGTGCCAGACGAAGGACGAATTAGTCGACCGTAGTATTAACGTCGAGGAAACGAGAAAGTGTCGTTAGCTCTCGGGTGAATTACTCAGAGCAAGAGAGAGAGAGATAGAGAGAGAAAGGGAGACATAGAGAGAGACGGAAGCCAAGAGCGTTGGTTTTGCCGGGAGTTGGGGATGAGAGAGCACCCCCTGTCTGTCGGTGAGGGCTGGCGGCTCAGCTTCCGCTACAGCCACTGACGCAATGCAAAATTTTAAAGGTGAACACTGCTAAAGTAATAAGATTATCCTGTATACTCGTGATCATCGCATCCCCCCTCCCCCTTTTCACCACTCCTTCCCTAATTCTACTAGACGACACCTAATTATCGAGAAATTCCACCGAGAAACTATGTTACACGTGAATTTGGGCATGCGACTGGGAGGCTCGTTGTTTTGGTGTTCCGAAAATGTGCGTGCACCGCGAGAATTCACGTCGCCTCGGATTTATGCCCCCATCGGTAGTGGATTACCCAGGGACATATCAAAACTCGGTTGTGAGTTTCATTATAACACTGAACGGGGAATTATCGGAATTAGCCTGGGGTATAGATACTGCACTTTGTTTTGCGGGCTAGAGTTGCACTGAGAAAAAAAATTATTTTTATTGAATCTTCATTTCCTTGAAGAAAATATTTACTTTTTCAAAATGGTATATCCTCAAAGATATACCACTCACATGATTTTTCGTAGGTTTCAACTGTATAATTAGATTTGTCCAAACTTTCCAGGAATCTTCTCAATAATTCCCAAAATTTTTAAAATCAGGGAAGGGAGGAAATACGTATCAAAAAACCTTCTACTCCTCCAGGTCATTATGCGGTTATTCGGCGTTCTTTATTTTAATCTTTTTGATTTTGGCCTAGAGAAGTAGAGGGTTTTTTAATATTTATGTAAGCGGTTGGAATAGTTGTTCTACTGAGAAAATAGGGCATTTAGAAAATATAATAATTATTGGAGTTCATCCAACCTCACATACAATATATTAATCCTATAGAGCAAAATGATTGCTATCATCGATACCTAACCAGGATTACCTGTAAATCATTCTTTCGAAGATATTGAACTTGGGCAAGGAAAAAATTCTTTCAAGTGAATGAATATTTGGAAAAAATAATTGTTCTTCTCAATATATAGGTAAGTTGAAAAATTCTATCGGTGAACTCGAGACTTCTAAAGGCGAAAATTAATCTATTTCGAATCTGTATTTTATCTTCTCTTGCTAAAATAAAAGTGACGGAGTAAATAAAGGCTTTTGAGAGAAATACATTCATTTTCATAGCCGCATGCTCGCAACAGGCACAGTAAACATAGTTAACTGTTATTTGCATGAGATTTTCATGTAATAATGTTTCTGGCAAATTATATTCTCCCAGAATTTTCAGGAAATCGATTAATTAAATTTCTCCCAATTTCATAAAACAAATAAATTGGACAAAGGTTTATATTTCGCGACGTTTGAGATAATTAAAAAAGTTATGTTCAATTGAAAATTGAAAAAGCATAAACTATTTGAATTACTAAAATTTTCATCTGAAAATTTAAATTTTTGGAGCCTCATTTCCATAGTCTGACCATTTGAATTTTTGCCTTTTCGGCGTTTTGATATGGACTCTGATGAAAAATTCATGCCATAGTCTATCGAGAAGAAAATTATGCCATTAACCTCATGAATTCTAGAGGTGAGAAAACCCTCTTCTTATGACATTTACTTTGTCTTTGAAGCCTTCTCAGTCTATTCATTCAATAAAATGAAAAAGAAACCTTCTCTTGAGAAAGAAATAAATTCTTCTTTAATGTCATAAAATCATAATAGTCATATTGAAATGTCTGGCCATTATTGTTCCCTCTCTTCTTCGATAATTCAAAAATAATCGTTGGTAAATAGAGCCGCATCCTTGAGGATGTTGCTAATAGAGATGATCGCGTGTGAAACACCTCGAGATGATATTTATACTCCAAGTTATCAGGAATTATATAATACCTAGGCTCTACTCTCGGAGCATCGATTATTTCACTTCCTGATGGCGTCAGAATGCTCAAGACTAATCGGTTGATTTGATTTATGTGTTAATAGGTATTCAACGAAGTCATTTAATCGCTGGATAAAATACCAGTTAATAATGGAATGCTAACTCAAATGGAAAAAAAATTGTAATTCTTGTAAAAATTACAATATTTAAATATCTTTCATACCCTCCTGATATTACTATATTTACAACTGATATTAATTAAATATATCATCTCAATTCTGATTATACACTGAGAAAAAAATCTAAATTTGCTCATCAAATATATCTGGGCCAATGATATATTTATTCAGTTTTTTTCATTAGCCTTATCACTATATTATTATTATTATCATTATATATAGAGATATATTATTGCTATCATCTTATATTTCTAACGATTTATTCTCGAATTCGTATCATTGAAATAATATAATTCATGCTATACTAATTGCAAAAATTCTTTCAAACTAGTCCTACCCTAAATTATCACAATTTTCCGTTAAATTTTAAGGGTAATTCATGAGAAAATTGAATATTCCACTGACCTTGTATATTCCATCGACGAGTCGCGTCAACTCCTCGGTCTCCATTTCTCTCTCACTCCTCAATAATTCACTTGTAAACACTCAAAGATCTACAGCGATCTAATAAATAATCCACAAATGCCAGAACAAATCTCACAAGATGCGCATATTTTCTCTACCCGGCTTTGTAAACCGGGTTTCACTTGCTCCCAGCCACTCTCCCGATATCGCCACTAAGTGAAGAATAGTCTCTCACGAGGCTCCAAACCGCCTTACTAGACCTGCAACACAAACCATCGACGTTATTCATTATTTTTATGGTCAAGTGTTTTTATCGTGCATTTTAAATGTTTAGAGCATTGTGAAATTCATAATTACACGAGAGATATTTTTTCATGGCGATAACAATTAAATGTTCTTGGTAATAACTTGGGGTTTTTTTATGATGCAAGTGTTATTTTTACGGATGATTACTCCCCTTCAATCACATTTCTGGAGAAAATTTTTTTTTAGGATTTGAGGAATTTGATTGGCTGCTGGTAGCAACAGTATTGCAGTACTTTTTACGATTAAGGATACGAATTCTTTGAATTATAAACGAGGAATTTAATATCTTGCGTTGGAAAACACACCTACAGGGCATTCAATGCAAATTAGACATTATCTCCAGCATTTTTGCTGTTCAATAATAACTCAATTTTCGAATTACCAACAAGGTATTTACACCATAAAAAATTGGGATCTTTAAACCGTTCAATTTGAGATGAAGTGTATTTTTAAATTATAACTGGTTTTTCCATAAGTCTCGAACTTAAAAAATACAAACGATTTGTCTCTTCAAATTTTTGTAATTTCTATTAAAATTTCCACTCTATTTTTTTTCCTTTCGTCAAGATAGTTAAACCAAAAGTAGGACGTAGAAACTTTGAGTCAAGTAAATTGTATAGAAAAAATCTCAATAGAACAACATTCATAGAAAAAAAGAATTCTATTGAATTTTTCAAGAGTATTTGCAATAGAATTTTTTCATGCGTGAAACATCTAAAAAAGAAACAACAGCGTCCTAACTCCAGACGAAAAGTTTTCTACTGCTGATATGACAGTGTAATTTGTAGCAATCCAACCTCAATAAATAAAATTAAAATTCTGCAATGATAGATGTGAGAATTCTTCCGGTAGAAAACCCGTTGATGGAGGGAACGAGGTGTACAGGGCATAAACCGCTTCGATCCTATTCCAGAGCGACTCTCTCGCGCATTACTCACGACAGTGCAACGTGAGGTCACGTTTATCGGGGTACTTTCATTCCTGAAGGACACCCAGTGTGCGCGGAGTGTCTAATAGACGAGGAAAACAAATACCGAAGAAGTGGCGTATCATCTCGCGACACCATTGGAGTGGCTGGAGTGAGACGACGATAATACCTCGAGATGGATGAAAAATGTCTGGTAAACACTGGGAATGTTCTCTCGAGGACTATCAGGAGCCATTCGAAAACGTGAAATTGTGAAAGTCAAGTGGATCCACGAGTCGAGGACACTCACTGCGATTGCTTTTAAAAATCTCGGGGAACTTTTACAAGGGAATATCTGTAGTACGATATCTGTTCTCAATATTTTCCGTCATTAAATTTAGTAAATTGAATATAAACAATGTTGGACATTTTGGGAATGTTTACATTGGTACCCATAACATTTTACCATTTTTTTCTACTATTTGTAAATTTCGAGAATTTCGAACGCATTTTTGTTAGGATGGGCAATTATTACTTGCACAAGAAGTATCGATTTTTAACCGTATAGATTCAATGGTTTCCCGAATATTTCATCAAAAGTAAACTCTCCGCTTTATTTTGAAATTCCTAAAGTGTTTCGAAATAAATAATAATATGGTTGTGAAATGGACGGAAATCTAGGGTCAATGGAGGTTAAATAGAAAGTCTGAGCTTCAATTAGACTGTTTGCGGAAAATTGCAATTTCGTAACCGGTTTAGTATCAATCTAGGGAGAACTAAAATCCAAAAAAAAAATTGAAAATTGACAAACGAAAGTCGAAGATAGCCAGACTTGTATTAATTTCACTGGTACACGGAGAGAATTTTTTCAGTAAAAATGACCGTCCCGCTTTGTAATCGACTAGCATTTTCGACCCTCGGAATAGATTACCCAACCGCATAATACAATTCACAATCTTTAACGAAAATAATGCACACCCCTACCTCATTACTATTGAAGGGTAAAACATTTTTATACCGGCAAGTCAGAGAACTTTTCGTGGAAAACTAGATAAATTTTATTGAGCAGTCGACAAACATTATACATACATCTAGAAAACTTTTATTGAGGAGTCAACACATTTTACTGACGACGATAAATTTCCTCGAACGGCCTAGATACTACTCGATTATATAAGGGAACGGTAATTTCTACTGAATTTTTCTTTTCGTGTACTAATTTCCGGGAAAAATCACAGATTCTGCTGATTCCTTCATCAAACGGGAAATTATTAAACTTCAAATTTATTAAAATTTTAAGAAAACTGTTCGGTAATATATTAAAAAAACCGCGCTCATAATTGCATTGAAAATTTATGGCACATTTATCTAGAACGGATCTACTAAACTCCGATATTCTCCGTCAATACTCAGAAGCCATTGGAAATCGTGAAATTGTGAAAGTCAAGTGAATTCCGTCACAAAGGACACTCACTGCGCTAACCTTAAAAAAACTCTGGGAAATTGTACAAGGGGATTCCCCTTGCTCCGCCAACCCATAGCCACATGCCATGAGAGGAACTCGATTAGCCGGCGGGAAAACAACTTGCGAAGAATGTTCAATATGTTGGCAGAGACCTTTTTTCTCCCGGTTAAAAAAAGTTGTAGTTCAGCGCTTGACCGAGACATCGAGCCAACGAGTGATTCCACACAGCAAACGACATATATAGATCTTTGGGGGATGTCAACTGTCTCGTGATACAAGTTTTACTTTCAATCGCAACTCTATATGTTACTTTCATCTGGGAAACTCAACTGGTAACACAACTATTTGCGCTAGACGGGAATTTAAGTTCAATGAAAAACGCTTCCTGAATTTTTTAAGGGGTAATTGAATTTTCTGATTGTGTCGAGGCCTCAATCGTCGAATTTTCAGCGAAAAAACAGGGAGGGGGTAAAAAAGTCAAGAAATATTTCAGCTGAAATTCAAAAGAGCTGAATGATATAAGTCTTCAAATATTAAATGAAAATTATCTTATTCCAACAGAAAAAATAGGGTTTTCCTTCTTATTTGTGGTTGCAAAAATTTGATAATATTTTCAGTACCAGACGCAATTGGTAGGATAATTATTTTCATCGAACGGAAATTCTTCTTCAGTGAGAAACAGTTGAATTTTTTAGCTCGTAATTGAATTTTCTAATTGTGGAATCCTGAATCATCGGTTTTTCAGGGAAGCAGGAAGGCGGCGCGGAGGTAGGGCGAAGGGGCGGGTAAAAAAATTCAAGGAAGATTTCAAGATGTCACCTATTCCCCACCCACTCCTCTTGGAAACTACACGACTCTTGCATTACCCTCCTTTTATCGTCGCGTGCTACAGCGAACGAGATAAGCAACACGGAAGGCGAAAAGTCGCAGCAGGACTCGCATATAACGAGCACGTGCCGAACCCTCGAGTGCGCCATAAGGCGTCTGCTAGTCAGTTTGGCTCTTTGTTTAGCTCTTCAGATAGAAATCGAAGGAAGGGAGGATGATGAAATGGGGCCTGTGTACAGGGAAACTGCGGAAATGAAGAATTCAGTTTCCATCGAGGGGGTATTGGGGTAATTTAATGGGCAATCGAGAGGTTATCTCGCGTCGGCTTTCATGAAATCAATCCATAAAACGTATCCAATTTGTGGAAAATTCTGATCGCGATAAATAATCTCGGAATGGGATAAAAGTAAAGGGAGCGGTTAATTCTGATATCACTGTCGAAACTTAGATAAAAAAATTCAATTTTTTTTCCTCAAGTTTGCATCCCTTTCGTCAAGTTTGCATCCGTAAATTTAAATGATTTTTCACTCATAATTTGTTCTTCCAATAATCAGCTTCCTTTCAAACTTTACATTAATTAAAATCTACTTTTCCTACAGACTATTTAAATTCTTTACAAGTCTTGAAGCGACTAATCTCCACAAAGCAAAATATCCTCCCGAATTTTGAAATCCCACAAAATTATGATCCATTAAAATTGGCTGGATGTAAATTATCGTCGCTTATTAATTGCCCGTCAGATTCCCATTAATTACCTAACCCATGAGAATAACATATCTGTTCCACATTAATGAAACTAGCCATTACACCCGATATACATATTTAACCCGCTCGAATAAATCTAGTGCCGAGGGGTTTGTTTCTACGTACAATACTCCATTGAAATGCAAAAAAAAACCATACGTAGAAAATTAAACATGAGTTTTTCAATCAGCCATAACGAGTTAGTCGAGCGCAATGATTCCGGCAATATGCTACCCACAGTCGGCGAACGAAAAAAAAAATTGAGATGAAAAAGTTGAGAACGGGTATACTCGTATCTATATCAGTATAACGATAAATGACATGAGACAATGATTCGCGGTAAGAACCGGTCCGTTGACTCCAGGGACCCACGGATAGACCGTGCAAGTTTTACGATTATCGATGGGTGGTAAAAGGCAGCCAGTGCTATTGCGATACAGCGAAAAAGAGGGGAAAAACGGGGGAAACACTGGGTATTTGAACGGCAAAATTATCAGTTACGCAAGACGAAGCGTTTAGGGAGTTGCATCCAACGACTGGAGATGCGCCAATACTTAGTCCGAAAAGGTATAAAACAATGCATGAATGGTAGAGTAGTAAAATAGCAAATTATGTCATCAGACAGTAATAATATGTTATGATGCAAGTGAAAAAATTTTAAATGATGTCATCAGGCGTTCGAAGTATTTTCTGACGAATCCCAGGCAGGAATTGCCGTGCTTCGACAACGGGTCCGAGCTTGGCCCACGCCGGGTTTGCCGAGGCCCGGCGACCAAGGTTGGACTGGACTTGGGC
>JAPYZN010003919.1:0-14595 GCA_030522865.1 Psyttalia lounsburyi | reverse complement strand
GAAAAAAATATTAAAAAGAAACAGAAAGAGATAAATGAATGGAGGACGAGCCTCGGGGGTACAGAAATAAACGCAACAACCGCCTACTTCGTCCTTTGTGGGGTAATAGTCGTCCCGATATAAGACGAAATTAAGAAAAAAAAAAATTCGCAAATTGGGAGAAAATTCGGCCGCTCGCAAAACCACAATTTTATACCTCAGGATAAAGGAATTGCATTCATCACGCAAACTTTGTCGTTTATTGTTGGATTTCCAGAGGGGGGAGAGGGTAATTCATTTTGTTTATTTCGTCGCCACCTGCAGCGATGAATGGAATATTGAGTTTTTTGAACGCCTTTGTCGATTTTTGAAGGGGCCAAATTAGTCATGTCCAATTTTGGAGAAATTTTGGAGTGTATAATGTAATGTGGGATAATATGTCATTAGTCATTTCATTTATTTTTCCTTGAGGCGTTAAAAAAATTGAGGTGGGAAAAAATATTTTTTTTAAGGCCCCGGTTGAAAACCAAAATAATCTAGATTGGGCTCTAATATTTAATAACTTTGAATGATATCGATTTCCAAGGGAAACTTTAGCTCCTTCGGGGGGGAAACAATTTTCTTTCGAATTGGAGGAAAATTTTTTAATTTGGAGGTCATAATTTTATGAAACAGGCCAAAAGGAGGGGATTCATTGCCCCAAAGTAGTCGTTTATTCCTGGATTTTTGTGGTAATTTGGATTATTTATTTCGCCACCTGCGTCGATGAATGAAATTTTCAATTTTTTTTTTGTCCCCTTTATTTTGATTCTCCTGGGCTTTTAGGGGCCTGATTACAATCGAGAATGAATTGCAATTCTGGGGGAAAACCGGTTTTGAATCTATTCGGTGTTTCGTGGACATGTGTAACGGGTGAATTTTTTTTTTTGTTACTCGGGCTACAGTGAGTTTTGATGAGAATGGGGGAGCGGGAGGGGCATGTTGATTGTAAACCGGTTATGGGTTAGAGTCAAGTTTAATTGGTACACTTGTATGAACAATTTTTTGTTAGTAAATTAATTTTGCGAATAATTCAGAAGAAAAGAGAGATAATTGGAGAATTTATCGTCATCTTTTTGTCGGTCAATTACTAATTATTTTCGAGTTTCCCCTTTTTCCTGAAACGTTTAACAATTTTTTGTACAATTATTTCAAGTGCCGATGGTAGATAATCCATTTTGTTGATTAGTTTTTTTATTTTGAATGCTGTCAGTCCTCTCGTTTCTTTTGAAAGTTCGTAAAATTTTTTAAATAAAATATCTGACTCACATTCTCTCGTCCAACGCCGTCCAAGGAGACTCCCTTCCGTCCAAAAAACTGCCTAGGCGCAGTTGAGGAACTGGAAAATCCCACATAAATAGTTATTAAAAAAAAAAACCGGAAACTCAAAATAATAAGCAGGAAAAAAACATTTTTTTGAACTTTCATAAAAATTAAGAAATGAAAACGTTTTTTTTCCTCAGTTTTTGCTAATAAAAATGATTATATAAATCCAATAAAATTAATTTTATTATTTATTGCCCCCCGACTCGAGACAATTGTCTCCAAATATTCCGATAAATTGAAAATACAAATATTGAACTTACTATTCCCTCCAGCTTCACCCAAGGACTCCCTTCCGTCCAAGCTACCCGACGAGCGTTGGGGCTCTGCAAATAAATCCCCAAATAATTTAAAACACGTGAAAATCCTTGCAATGTCACGTAGCAAGTGCAATAGTACGACCCCAGCGGGGGGGAGAAAAATCACCCGCTCAGGTCGCCCCACAGGTTTCGAGGGCTCATAAACTTCACCTGCTCTAAGAGCGTTGCAAGTGAAAACAAATAGTTTTACGGGGTTGTCTACCTGCGAGGGCAGGAGGGGAGCTCTGCGGATGTAGCGGAGAGGCCTAGAATTTTTCTGGGCATTTTACGGTGCAGTTTTCTCTCCCCCTAGCCAACGGAGAACAAGAGATTAAATGGAGATAACTGTTGGCTTGCTGAGGGGTCCGACCCCAGCAGGTCAACTGTGAGTGCTCAGGTGCACTTAGTTTATATTCAAAGGACTCACTAAATATTTTAAAAGCAAAAATTTTTCCAGCCGACGTCACTAACTCTCTCGGCTCAAAAATCTAGGCATTGAAAAATAAATTCCCCGAATATTTCAATTACCAGATTTTTTTTTTTGAGCCCCCTAATTTTGAGTTTGAATATTTTGTAAGGGGAGGGTTCCATAAAATTGGTCAAAAAAAAAATTAGAATGCGCGATGTGAGATGAAATATGTTAAATATGTTTGGAAATGTCTGGCGAGAAAAAAAAGGAAATTAATGGTTGGAAAACGTGCCGAACACGTCCTCAGACGTGTGTCTAGACTCCGGGGAAGGGTCGCCATGCAGACGTGTGCAGGCAAGTGCCACCCCACGGGGTCTGACTTTTCTCTCGAAAATCGTTTGGTTTTTCGGGGCGAAAAAAAACAAGAGTCTTAATGAATTCGGAGGGGGACTGGTGGCCGAAGATTGCGGCCCACTTGGACCCCCTACAAAGAGCCAGGGGAGGAAAACATCCCTCTAACAGCCTCCCTTACTTAGTTCTCAAATTTTTTAACGGCAAGAAAATCAAAAAATCATCACGAGCTGATGCAACAGCTCGTAACTAACAATGAAGACTCTTCGAAACGTGTCGCGACAAGTTTGGACGCCCCCAGAGCCAGATAAAGGGGCTTTATCCCACCCCCGCATTGACCTGAATGTCGACGGTCCCCAAGCAAAAGCGGGAGATCCTCAAGAAAGTGGAGAAAACGCCAGATAATCAACCGGATTTTTTTTTTAAAACAAATCCTGCAATAAAATTGTATAAAAAAAATTGTTCTCTTCAATTGACACTAATTATTTCCTTATTGTTACCCAATTACGTTCTCCGATGCGGTCAATTTTTTGCCTCGATCTTTGATTGAAAAAATCCCAAAGCAATTAGTGCCCATGAATTCTCTGGCTCTCGGACCCCCAGCCGGGGAAAAAAAAACCGGTAGAGAAGCAGAAAAAAAACCAGCTCATTCACTCCCTAGAAAACCGGAAAAAAAAGGACCCCCTTCGTAATGAAAAATAATTGGAGACCCTCCCGAGGAGTCCACCTGTAACCTCCGATTTCTGCAAATTTTTGAGCAGATCATTTTTTTAATGAACAACAAACAAAAAATCAGACTCCCCCAGCCGTGGCACCCCGAAGACATGTCGCAACAAGTATCTCCCGAGAAGAGCCGGCCACCCCCACCTCAAAATCTTAAGAAAACCTAGGCAAGTAATCCCCCTCCCCACAAAGAAACCAGAGAGTCTGGAAAAGGATCCCCCATTGTGGGGGAGCCGATGCTCCCCACCAACAGGAGTAAGCAAGACAGAGCAACATAGAAAGGAGAGCCACCGGGGTTGGATGGGTTAGGGTGGTGTACCGTCATACGGCAGATGGTCGGCGTGGACCCTGACGTGGGAAGCACCGAATTCTCCAAGTTCCCACAGCCAGAGTGCACCTGCCTCCCCCACTCCCAACCCCCCCAACCAGTCGCTGGCTATAAAAGCCCCGGGGTAGCTGTACCAATTCACCATTCGCTCACCAGCGCTTCGAGTGAAAGCACCAAAGCCCAACTCACTCCCAAGATTTTCCTAGAAAAACAATCCGAAAAATCCTAAAAGTCGAATAATCCGCTGATCGCGAAGTGTTACCTTGTGACAATCTCAAATAATAATAAATCAAAACAAACATGGCTGCCCCCATGAGTCACGTGTTCGAGTACGAGAACGAGTTGAACGACAACCTGTACAACTTGAAGCTGTCATCTGACAGCAAGAAGATGAGCAACGCCAAACGCCTGCGAAAGTTGCTGAAGCCACTGCTGCGTTTGATGAAGAAGAGAACATCCAGGATCACCAAGAATCACCAGAAGGCTGAGCCACAGCAGGAGATCTTCACTGAGGAGGTCGACAATCAGAACAATGCCAATGAGGCACTCGAGCAGCGTCTCCTTGCTGATCTTGCCAGCGCCGAGGAGGGAGCTGCCATCACAGTGTGCCTCGATGGTCAAATGACAGTTGTGCCTGTGGTTCCTGGTCAGTGCTATGTGCCAGTTCACTTTGCCCACACCCACGCTGGTGACTTCTACTGGACAACACTCGCCATCACCGACAGTGATCTCTGCTACAAGGAGTGCGCATTCTCCCAGAATCAACAGCCCGAGATGCAAGTGGCATGAGGATCAAGCTTGCTGATTGGTGGAGCCTAATCGCTGACATTGTGATTCTACCTCATCAACTTTGCAAATGGAACTTGTGGAGTTGTTGCCAGCCGTCGAGAGGCCAGCAGGGGAGCTTGAGACTGCCAACGTTGATACGTCAAACTGTGATTGATAGTTGATAGATGTTGGAGTTTATGATGCACTGAATATTGCTCAAATACGATTTTTTTTTCTGACACTTTTTGGACATGTGAAGTAGACTCATTCGATCCTGATTGTTCGCGGGGTCTGCCCACTTTTGTGATATTGTAATAGAGTCGTAGATTTATTATTTTCGATTGTGATATGGGCGATTGCTCAATTATGTCTTCCATTTGAGATGAAATACATTTTATAGATGATATTGAATTGATTGTTATGTCATTTGAAATTTTGTCCCTCTTCCCTTAGTTTTTAAGAGTCCACTTGGTGGGTGGTTGGTCAGTTGGAGATTGTCTTCTCGGTTTTTTTCTTCATTTGGCTTGATTCATTTTTTTCACTGGCTTCTTCGTTGGAGATCGCCGAGGGAAGGCTCTAACGGTTCATCGAGTTCGTTGGGGCCAACCGACTTTTCGTACAATGCAGTTCTAAGATAAATGAGGGGAGACCCGGAAAAGAAACTAGGGGTCCACGTCTCCCCTCTCAAGTTTAACTGACATTCCGAGAAGTTGGCGCCAAAATAACGAAGTTTTTACGAGATTCTTGAGAAGTGTTTCAGACAGGCGATTAGCGAAAAATTGGGTTGTTTTTAATCTACAGAAAAAGTAGAGAATTTTTTGAATTTGATGAGGAAACGAAAAATCTGCGGGGGCTGAAAAATTGTAGAACATTTGTTTTTAATTGAGGCAATTTAGGGAGTTTTAAATGTTTTGGGGGTTTTTAAAATTGTAATTGTTGGTTCGATTCAGTCCATTTAAAGGGGTTCATTCAGTGCGAATTGAATTATTGGGGTGAGAGGTCCCACGGGTTGACAATGGAGATATCAACCCAGAAGATATTCAAAACCAGTTATGCACGCGGAAACGTTTACAATGCGCACACGTGTTGTCCATATGGGTTGCACATTGTGGAGAGAGGGGTAATCGCTGAATTCGCATGATTTTCCATGGCTGAGCTTTGGGGTTGGACTCCCTATCGCATCTGGTGGAATAATGATGAGATGTTGACCGGGTTTGTGGGTGAAAGGGGTGAGAAGGGATGGATCCAGGGGTTACTGAGCACTTTCGCTTCGGTGATAATAATTTTGAAAGTGAATTACATTTTTTTCCTTCCCATTTTTCGACATCCCAGGCATTTCATTTTCACAGGATAAAATTAATCAATTCAATTATTTCAATTACTTCACTTCAGGCGAAAGCCAATTGCAGGAATTAATTAAGTAAATTCATTGTTTGCGGAGGAAAGCATTTTTTGCGACATGTGTTTCAGGATTTATCAATACCTCGATCAAAATCCACTCTCAATTTTTTTTTGAGCGGCTGGAGGAAATGATGGGGTGAAAGGGGTTGATGGGGTCTGCTGTATCCACTTTCTCTCCAATGACTGTCATCATTTCGGGAGTAAATGGAGAAAAACCGCAATCGATTGAAACCAAAAGTTAAAAAAAAAAAACATGTGTCAAGATTTGTCAAATCCCGCGATAAAGATTCAGTTGTAATTTTTTTTTTCGTCAGCTGTTGGTGATACTTTCCCCCCCAATTACAGTCATCATACCCCAAGTAAATTCAATAAATCCCCTATTGATCGGGAGAAATTTTTTTCCCCGACATATGCCTCAAGATTTGACAAATTCCCAATCAAAATTCCCTTTTACATTTTTATTCCTCGCCAGCTGGAGGAAATAGTGAGGAGAAAGGGGTTGATGGGGGGATGATACTTTCACTTTCACCTCAATTACAGTCATTATATTACCCGCAATAAATGGAGCAAAATTTCAATAGATTGAAACCGTCAAATTCAAGTGTAAAACATGTGTCAAGATTTGTCAAATCCTGGAATAAAATTCCGTTACATTTTTATTCATCACCTGGTGATACTTTCCCTCCAATTACTGTTATCATACCCCAAATAAATGTAATAAATCCACTATTCAGGGAGAGAGAAATTTAATCGTTAAACATGTTTGGAAATCTGTCGATTTCCGGTGTTTAAAAAAAAAAATCTCCCTCTCATTTGGGGCATTTATTATTATTATTTATTGATCCTTGATGTTACAAAAGTCTTCTTTGTTTTACATCCAACACCGTATGCCTCTTCTCTCCTCCCCTCTCTAACTCTTGTATTTGGTATAGTCTTTA
This sequence comes from Psyttalia lounsburyi, assembly GCA_030522865.1. Classification (NCBI taxonomy): domain Eukaryota; kingdom Metazoa; phylum Arthropoda; class Insecta; order Hymenoptera; family Braconidae; genus Psyttalia; species Psyttalia lounsburyi. Next base: position 8,037 of record JAPYZN010003919.1, on the reverse strand, counting down.
TCAGTTTATATCTCATCAGGTACAAAAATTAGCCGACTTTTTCTCTGCCAGTCTCTTCGTGTCTTATTTATATTTATTTTTATTATCACAGTGACTTTGGTCGCACTATTTTCTTCTCCTCTTTTCTTTCTGTCTTCTTCATTTTTGGTGATTTATTTTCCCCTCATCAAACGATAAATACGAAAATTGGCGCGAAATTGGGGTAACACTTCCCGCGCAAATGTCCCGATCCTCGGACTAGATTCAGCGCTTCTACCGGAGATGTCGCACCTTGTGAATGTTCATAGTAGAACTCTAGCTTTACCATTCCCCCGAAAAATCAATAGCCCATAGACCGGTGAATTTTCCCCCAAAAGTCAGTCGTCCATCGCCAGGTAAAATCGTCCCTTACCCACTGAAAATTTTCCCCAAGAGTGCTCCCCACGGGAAAATTAAAAATTCACCTGTCAAATTTTAATTCACTATCAAAAAATCTATAAAACAATACTCAAACCCTGCGAAATCTAATTTCAATAATTTAAATAATGGCAGGATGAAATTGTTTTTTTTTCCACTCAAAATTTCCAAAAAACGTTCAACCGCAATTTCACTGGAGAACAACATTTGGAAGTGGTTAACGAACTTCGTTTATAATAAATTAAACACCCTATCAGTGCATAAATCAGTAACTGTCAAGTGGACCGGTTAATTATGCCCGAAAAACAGGCAATAAATTATAGAAATGTCATATATCGAGGGCGCGTCAGGCGCTTGCACCTCACTTTCTCAAAAAAAATGATGGCTCTGATACCTCCATTACATAAATTCATTCATCTCTCTCCATCATTGCCCCCCCCCCCTCTCTCTCTCTCTTCTGCAATGAACGCACTTATTATCCCGTGTATTTACGTTGTAAAGTTGTTATTTCGATAAGTATCCTTGATGCATGAGAAATAAGAAAAAAAATCCTATACGTGGATGAAATTTAAATTCAAGGGCTAAACGATTAAATAATCGTGGAGAGAATTAGTTGTTGCCCCGATTACAGGCATTACATTCAATTTTTTTACCATCCTCTGAACTATAATTGAAGAAAATTAAAAAACGTGAATTTACAATTTTTTTTCTTCTCATTTCCCATTAAACCGAATGAAATGAATTATTTGCGGGTGAAAATTGTAATTGTCAAGGACTCCACAGAAAATTACGTCCTTTAAAAATATGCTCGTCGATTGTCTGTAACGAGAGTTAATTTTTTAATGCATATAAAATAATTGTAATTTTTTTAATCTCATAAAAAAAAAATCTAAATTTGTTTGATCATGTGAACGTAATGACTCCATCACTTCCTGGGAGGTATTAATAGGAAAAGAAACATTTGGAATATTTTTCGCGAAGCGTTTGCGAAATAGTCGGCAACTCCTGAGTCGCGAGAAGCGCGAGTCGCTCGTGCCGGGCGTACGTTATTCAGCCGGTTAAAATAAAAAGTATAGACCCCGAAATGAACATTTCGTCCTCAGCTGATGGTAAAAAAAATATTCGGCGGTGGGAAAAAAATTGTATTTTGTGAATTTCCAGCGGAAAAGTCTCCCATTTGATCCCCGATACCTGTAAAATATTGAGCGAGTGCTCGAAAAAAAATGCCCAACTACCTCCCACAGGTCTACACTTCCTCCGGTGAATGATGACATCGTCGCGCAGCTCATTCCCACGGCCCCAATCGCAATCCACAGGGAATACTGGTTCGCCGTAGTGACTCTCTCGTATACCGAATGAGAGAGTACAGCATAACACGATCAAGAGACTTGTATACACAAGGACACGCGTCTGGGCGTGAAGGCATTTCCGAGATGGTAGAGACACGGCGTGTGCCCTGCACGCGTTCATCACAAATTCGGTAGTTAATAGAAAAAGTCCATTACAAAATTGTATACCTTCAATTTTCCCATTTGTTCAAATAAATTGGGGGAAAAAAACGTTGAAAAGAGTTGGGTAAACTCGATAAGGCTTGTGTGGATGTTAAACAAAGAAAAACCATTTTCCGTACTGACCTTGACCTTTCCTCGGCCGGGAATTGGCATTCGCCCTGTCCCAAACTCAGTAAAGTCAAAGTCACTACGGAAAAATATTGTCCGGGGTGTCGCTATAGGGTTTTTTTACTCGTTTTTTTACTCGTGTGGTTGGCTTGTCCTCGCCTGCGGCTCGGACGCCAACGCCACACGAGTAAAAAACCCTATAACGACAGCCCGGAAATGTACTATTGCAACGTCAAAGGAAATAAATTCTATTATCCAACAATTGTGGGGAAAAAAATTGGAAACTAATCTCAGCTAATTCTTTCATTCTTTCATTCTTTGTAGAATGATTGTATTCTTGCAATTGTAAAGGTTTTAATCAACTGGTTAATAAATAAATAAGTAAATAAATAAATAAATAAATAAATTACCGCTGGAGAGCTGTCAGAATTTGTTTTTGTTGTTAAAAAAAATTCTGATGACTTTTTTGCCTCTGGTTAGTTAATGTACCCCTAAATCCAGGTAATTTTATTGTCGCCAATTGCCGTACCCCAAGCCCTCGCAAAAACCCCAGTTCTTCCAATGATAATCCCATTTAAAACGCCAGGAAAAACCGACTGTTGAATAATTCGCGAGATCACGAGTTCCGGTCAAGCGTCGCAAAAAATTCCTACCGAAAAAAAAAAAATCACCAACAAAGAGACGAGTTGAAAACTTGAGGAATCGCGAGAGATCGATGAGAGGAAATCCGCGAGAATATTGCGCGCAATAAAAATAAAAATAAAGAAAAATAGTCCTCAAAACGATCGGTAAGAAACCAACTGATGAATAATTTGCGGGATCACGAGTTCCGGTCAACCATCGCAAAAAATTCCTACCTCAAAAAAACAAAATAATAATCATCAACAAAGAAGCGAGTGCGCAAATAGGGGGAGAGCAAGAGAGATCGATGAAAATTCGCGGAGTGCGAGAATATTCCGCGCAGTAAAAATAAAAATAAATAAAAAAAAAATGTAGTCATTTCTTCTTACGCGAGTCGTTACCTAGGAAAATAAATTACACGCGCTTTTTCAATATTTAATAACCCAAGAGTATGCAAATGCCGGAGACTTGTACGAGCGTCTGAGAATGCAAAAAAGAGGAGTGGAATTGTGATTACAGACCCTTGCGCCTTGCCTCGTGCCTAGCGCACGTTTTACAATAAAACTAACATTGATGCATTTTACTGCAGTGGAAGCCGCTGGAGCGTGGAGTCGCGTGGATACCGCGTGCCGCTTATAAACACAGCGAGTGATGTGAATTTTCTCACGTAAAAATTGTTAAAAAAATTTTGGCAAACCCACTGAGCGAAAAAAAATAAATCTCCCTAATTAAAATCATAAATTCCTCCAAACTGGCAGACGAAAATTTCTACTTTATCCCTGAAAGCTAAAAAAAATTATGGAAAGTACTGCTTAATTAGCAATTCAAAGGGAGTAATTTCTTTTATCCCGGGGAGATAATCTCGAGTGCAGCCACAAAGGACTCAATTACACAGAAAAATAGCCAACACAATGGGACGAGGTAGCTGAGTGAATAGTGACACGCAAGAGCTCATTCAGGATGTCTCGTTGAAAAAAATAAAAAAGTTCTTCGGAGGAGGGGGGAAAAAAATATATAAAGAACTGTCGCGTGATCTAACCGTTTCGCTAGTATTATATTTTTTTACAAACATCGTCTCTGGTATCTGTGTTTATGCAGCCCGAGCAGCGGAAACGAGGATCGCAAACTCGGGGGGCCAATTTTATGTCATTCATTTTTTCCTTTTTTATTTCGAGTTTTAGTGTAGTCACAACTTCCGTTGCACTCCAACATAGCATCAGGGGATATTTTTAGATGTTACTGATGAGATCCGATACGGACTTTTAGAAATAAAAAATTGGATAATCGATTCAGTGTGTCCGGGAGTGAAGAGGAAGAATGAAAAAAATTGCGATTTACATTCAGGCCCGAAGTCGACTCGAACTTCTGGCTGAGATTTTGGGAAATATCTCCGAATGTGAGGGATATAGCGAAATTTTTGTAAAGAGCTTTATTGCAGCTCTCAATTACTCCTACAAAAAAGGTCATACCAAAAAATTCGCTATTGGCATTGGTTTCTGAGCAATTCACCAAAAACTATGCAATGACCAAATTTTGAATTGACAAACGGAAGTTTCTTCTACGGCGCATAATTCGAGATTGGCAGAGTGGATCTGAACAATTTTTATCTCATCTTAATCCATTTTTCACAGGCTTTAAAATAAGACCTGGCTCATTAAAATCGCATCATCTGATCCAGAGATATCGATCATTGAAGATGATTCATGAAAATAATGGGGTTTTCAGTTTAAATGCTATTTTTCCAAACGACGAACTTATTTGTCCATTAATTACTCCAATTATCCGATAATGATTCCATTTCGTCTTAATGGATACAGAGCCATTAACATCAGAAGTCGTTGGCAATTAAAACTATCGGCCTATAGTATAATTCGTAAACCCTAATCTTTACGATTGTTCCTTACCTACCGCTTATTGACTGTGTAATTATACCGATAATTCTCTCAAAGTATAGATCTAATTATCCTTCGGGCCTTGTGCACCAGGATAACCGACTCAATGGGGCCCCGGGGATTTTTCGACGCGTCGGCCCAAGTCCCGCATACCTCGTAAATTCTACGGTGGCACTTGTTAAACCCCGAAGGTCGTCTCGCTCGGGATTCGCACGTGCGTTTCACCCAGGGGGGGAGGGTGGGGTTTTGCGGTTGAGTTTTAACGCTCTGGCAATTATCAATTGACTTCTCCGTATGAGAATTCTTCGTAAAAATGTTAAATGAGCGAATTGACAGAGGAATAAAATTTTGCAAAAATTTATTTAACCCCCCAATAGCAAAATAAAAAATGCCATAATTTCTGAGGGAAAAAAAATAGCGCAGAAAAATTATTACGCTCAAGTTTTTGGTTTTGCAAGTGAAGAGAGTTACTTGTTTTTAAAAAAATAGTTAATACCTTACCCCTAATTGAGGAAAAAATGAGAGAACAAAAATTGTTGTTAAAAAAGAAAATTTTATGGCTCCACTGGGGGAATATTTTTACATTGAAGTGGAGAGAGCGCTACCGGTGGTCATTAAATCGCGTCTGGACGGGCGTAAATCCGTGGTATAAAAAATCAGGAATAAAAAAAAAGAATGAAACAAGTGGGGAAATAAAACCGTGTACACTTAGCCTCTGGTTGTGCATATAAACGCGGAGTGGAGGTGCACAAGAAGTCGAGGGGAAGGCACCTGCAGCGATTCACCGGTGAGCCGTGCTATTATATATCCACGGTAAAACGTTTGAGATGGCAAAGAAGAGAGGGTGAGGAGTGATGAAAAAAAAAAAAAATCAAATTTGATGCGCCCATAAAAATAATCAACTGCCTTCTGGATACGAAGTCGGGGATTTTACTTCTGGATGATCATTCGATAAAATATTCGCAATGATTTCCGGTGAAAACAGTGAGGCCACTGGGGGAAAATTATCCCGGAAAAAAAGTAAAATTTCCTTGATCCAAATAAAATTTTTTTTCGTGTTATTAGGCTAGACGATCACTTTTCCCAATTTTCTTTATACAAACAAATCAGTTGCCCCAGGTTCCGAGATGTTGGTAAATTTTTTTTAAGTGTTTTTTACTGCATTTCACGGGGTGAAATAAATTCAAAATTTTTTAAAAATTTTCGAGTCTAGTTTGAGAAGAATTATTGACCTCAAAACTCGAAAAAAAATTCTAAAAAATCATGAGATGTCCAATGATCAATCAGCGGATGACCCAAAAAATTAATCGATTAAATATTCCGTCAGCGGGAGCTGTCAATGAAGCCCATAATTCCCGAAAATCCCCGATACTCGTATTTCGCGTTTCGTCCTAGATATCGAGACTAAAAAGGGGGGTAAAAAAATCCGACAAAACAGATCGTCCATTTTTCGACATCGGCAAAATAGTAGTCCCCAATTCCCTGGAACAAGTCCCACCCCCGGCATTAGTAAGCCGGGCATTTTCATCGCCGTCGGCCGACGGAAAAATTACTGTCCACAAGACGAACCCGTTGATACCAAAATTATCCCGACACGAGACGACAAAATAAAATCCCCCTCGATCGCCAGTGGCTTCTCCGCGTGGGAACTTAAGACAGATGCGTCGCGCGTGAGAATCTCGGGCAGATGCGGACTTACGCACCTCCTTGAGATTGCCACGGACTACACACAACCCACCCAATGGTTATTTGTATAGCTATACCCGTGAATAATGTAAAATAGTCTTCTAAAGGAATTTTAGGATTGAAAACAGACAAATACGGATGAGCCATTCGCCTCGTGTTATTGTAGTTGAGGGGTTGTAGATCCACTGGCGATGATTTTTCGGGGGTTCACCGGGGGGGTTTGGCGTGTGGCTGGAGTGTGTTGGGAACGTGCAATCAAATCATCCATCAATTTTGGATATCTAAATAGATCTCGATAGTTATAATTATCTAATTTGTCAATTAAATGGGGCGAGATAAAAACGGAGAAAATTAAAAATTCTGAATATTTTTTTTTCTCTTCCATTCCGCTATTGAATCTATTGCAATAAAAATTACTTGCATTTGAGGTAAAAAGTGGAGTGCCCTCTGCTGTAATTGCAGATTTTTTTGGATATTTTTGCGAGTGTTAAAAAAATCTAAATTGCCATTTTTTTATTTTATTAAACCAATTAATTTCACTGATTTAATTTCGTCGATCAATTTCGGATATCTAAATAGATCTCAAGAGTAATAATTACGTAATTTGCCAATTAAATGGGGTGAGATAAAACCGGAGAAAATTAAAAATTCTGAATATTTTTTTCTCCTCAATTTCGCTATTTAAATTATTGCAATAAAAATTATTTTTATTTGAGTTAAAAAATGGAGTGACCCCGGTAATTTTGCGACTGTTAATAAATGCAAAATTTCAATTAAAAAAATTTTATTAAATCCAGTGATTCCACTGATTTAACCCCGTTCAATAGTTTCTCGGAAATTACCAAAAAAAAATTGTCCTTCAATGCACCAAACATCCGCCCTGGACCCCATTCAACCCCAAAGCCCCGAGTACACATAACCGATACTCCCGATCCCCTGAATGAACATCACCCGACACCCGCATCTCATCTTCCCGGAAAACAGTGCAACGAACACCGATAAAAACAAACGAGAATGTAATCGAGTGTACATCCGCATACAGAGCCCAACGAAAACATTAATTCTCACTGCTCAGATTGAGAGACGTCTCGCAGGTGGTCTCATTCTCCGGAACCCACTGTGGTAGGCCCCCCCCAAGCCCCCCTCCAATCAGCGTAATCTCTATAAACGTTGACTTCCTCATCAACTCATTCACAGGCTCCAGCGGATTATTTACATAAAAAATTTAATTAAAAATTACCCCCGCATCCGAAACTGAATCTTTCAATTTCCAAAAAAAAAAACCGACTGAAAAATTAACCAAATTAATTTCAATGGCTCCAATTAATACCAAAAATTAAATTCACAACCCGCCCGTTCAAATAAAAAAAAGAAATTGTTTACAGCCGAGAAAAAAAAATTAAATTTTCAACTGAATTGAAAATTACGAATTTTGCATTGACAATTTTTCATAGACTCCCAAAAATACGCAATACTGTTTGTCCACGTGTACCAGCGTCCTTGATCAATCTCCCGAGAGAATAAAAAGGAGAGAAGAAAGGGAGGAAAAAAAAAAAAAATTTGCCGAAGTGAATCGGAAGCCCATAATGACCCGGCGCATAACTCGTGCAGACCACGAGCCCTAAACCGTGAATGCACATGCTCGATATTCCCATGGATTCTCAAAGCCTTATGGTGGCCGATGAGACCCCGGGCATAGGGTCCGGCCGCCCTTCGTCTTCCTTTTTTTGTGCACATTTTTTTTTTTTCCCATCGTCAGCTTTCCCCCCCCCCCCCCCCCCCCCCCCCCCCCCCCCCCCCCCCCCCCCCCCGCCCCGCCCCCC
>JAPYZN010003916.1:0-15582 GCA_030522865.1 Psyttalia lounsburyi | reverse complement strand
GCGTTTCTGAGGAAATCTATAGTTTGAGGTAAATTAATTTGTTCAGCTCGCGAAAAAATAAAGATCACCGAAAAGATTTTTTTTTTCACCTCAAACTTTAACTTGTCGGTAAAAGCTTTGATTTCCAGTCAAATATATCATTTTTCAAAATAATATTTGGGTTCTCGGGATTTAATAAAAAATATGTGTATTCTATCCAACTGGTAAATTGCCGAGTAGAAATAATTCAACTTTCACTGATGGAAATTTTCTTCAGGGAAACAATTTTCTTGAGCTGAAAACAATTTTTCCAGCTGAATATGTATTTTTTGCAATACCTGCCCAAAAAATTCACTTTTCGGTACCGTTTTTCGTGCGTAAAGCAAAGCTTTACGCACTCGAATTTCACTTTACACACGATCTTGACTTTTCCGCACTCCGCAACACGTGCGTATCGCCTTTTTCGCCTCGTGTGATCGCCTAGCACTCGTGCGAAAAAGTGCTACTTTACGCACTAGTTGCACAATATACTATTTTCAGCAGAGCAAATTTTTTTCTCTCAGTGTAGAGAATGGCAAGATTGCGATGGGATATTTTTCATTTTCTTCTGATATTAGTTCACTCATTGATTATTCAATGGCAAAATTAATCGTTTTGGATACAAATTCAGCTTCACGTAATTTTCCCACCGAAAGCTATTCAAATTAATTTGCCAATTTACTCGGAGAAGATGGAAAAAAAAAATCTCAAGAGAACTAAAAATCATTTAATGAGTGTTCAATGAAAAATAAAATGTTCTTGAAGCCAGGGGTTGAAGGGAGAAATAAAAATGGAGAGAGAGAGAGAGTGAAAAAAAAATTGAATAGACCTGCCAAGTGTTCTTGTTGTATGGTTCAGTATTCGATGGATCACGGGGTACTCTTGGCCTCCTTCTGCATCTGAAAAACACGCATGAAAATGAGAATCTCAACGAGCCATACCGCAGATATGCACAGTTCCCATAATACAAGCAATGAAAGAGAAGTAAATAAATTCAAAAAATATATATATATAAATATATTTAGTTAACCTGCACAAACAGCAACGTGCATACGTCCATTTGAAACTTCTAGCAAGTATGTCGCCAATGTTGCTGAGGTAGAGTAGAAACAGTGGCATACCAGCAATTGCATACCCAATGGTAATCACTTTTCCTGACATTGTCTTTGGGCACATATTCCCGTAACCTTTTGGGCCATTGATAATTCAACTTTATAATTAATTGTACGTAATTCAGTAATGGCTATGTGGGTGAAAAAATTTTTTTTTTGCAATACCTGCCCCAAAAAGTTCACTTTTCGGTACCGGTTTTCGTGCGTAAAGTGGTACTTTTCCGCACTCTGCACACAAAAAAATCACTTTCCCCTCACACCTCCCCTCAAAGCGAATTTTGGCAGGTATTGCAAAAAATTTGGTGTGCAACACGTGCGTATCGCCCTTTTTCGCCTCGTGTGATCGTCTAGCACTCGTGCGAAAAAAGTTCTACTTTACGCACTAGTTGCACAATATATTATTTTTCTCCAAAACAGTCGGAATTTTAATTTCACTCACCAATTGTTGTTATTACAGTTAATGAGTACAAAAATGAACCGGCAAAACTCCACTTTCTATTGTCCGTGTCTGTACCATCCCAGCCACTTTTTACAGCGTCAATTATTGTTTTTTGATAATTCACCAGTATTTTATCGACTTTACTCTTCCATATTGTCTCGGAGAATATATTTTCCTGAAATAAAGCAGATATCGTTTGTATCAAATAAGTGGATATAAATTTACAGAATAAATTGCGCACTGGGATTGTCGAGGGAAATTGGCGCGAGGAAGGGGGGGGGGGGGGGGGGCGAGAAGGGAAATTTATATTCGAATTAGCATTATTATATTTCTGGAAAAATTCTGTTGATTTAGTGGTTTAGTTTTGTACGATTGTGGAGGAGTAAATTAGTGGGGATTTTCGTGATTTTATTTATAACTGGAGAACTCAGTGAATTTTTCTGGTTTATTCTGGCTAATAATAAAAATATACTAGGTAATATCAATATGGAGGGTTTCTTTTTTTTTAGTGAGAAATATGGAGAAAAAATTGTTTTTCGTTATTTGGTAAATTTGATGTAAAAATTGTCGATCTAAATAATTTTATTGCACAAATATTGGTTCTGTTTGTTGGTAATTGTGATTGTGATCAATGGAATGTTCCTTTTTGCCTCATTGGGCGTAAATTTTTGTTAATAAAAACATTGAATTCCAGGAGATATTTGAAATATAATAAATGGTCTCGATAATTGTGAAAAACATTCACTTCAAATTCAAGTTCAATTGCGAAATTTGTTATAAAGTCCTTTCACAAAATTTATTTAATCAAATATATTTGGGCACTATTGTCAATGGGTATTTGAATCTGGGTTTTTTTTCTCCATATTTCTTGTTTCTTTGAATAGAATAATTTATATTTGAATTCCGATGATATTGAATCCATTGAATTTTTTCCGGACTATTCATGAATCTTTATTGATAATAGCTCCCGGCAATCGCCCATCAGAACCAATGAACGTAATGCATATAAACTATACCGTTAAATCATTTTTTCATGGGTTGGAAATCGTTGAGGAGCGAGAGATCGTTCGTTTTTTTAAATTCACTATTTCAAATAAAAAATTTTCTACTTCACCGAATTAAAAAAATGTCAAAAATAAAAATACGAAAATCTCGGTAATTATTCTCTCAATGACGAGTTGATTAGACTAATTTTAATTCAATTCTAAAATCGATGCAATTGCCGAAAATTTCGTTGAGTTCTTAAATCATCAAAAAACATTGCGAATTACGTCAGTATTGAAATTATAAATTATAAAAAGCACACAACGACAACAGCCTCAGCGTATTTCCGCTAAAATTCGAAAGCCTACAGATTTACTAATTACTTATTTTTCCAACTGCATTTTATATAAAAAAAATCCTAATTTTCAAACTCATTTTTGGAGTTTTGGGGGAATTTTGGATATTAAAAAAAATGCACTTGAATTTTTCGAATGGAGCCAGTACTTTTTATAATTTACCTTATAAGTCAAATTCCACAAAACACCAGCGGTATCATTTCTCGTCCTTGGTATAAAATAACCACTTCCAATTTTCCTGCTATTTCCACCCTCGATAAATTCAAAAATGAAGGCACCAGCAACTGTGTAACCAATCACTAAGCAAACAATTCCCACATTGCTGAATAAAAAAGCAAGAAATGCCCGGAACCAGTCAGCAACTTTTTCACCGAATGGTTTTCGTCTTTTTCTTCTTCGCCTGTCCCTCCACTCTCTCCTACTAGTACAACGCTGTCGTTTTATCGAAGCGCCACGATTACTCCAGGCCTCATGGCCATCGAGCGTTCGTCCACGTACCGAGGTCGAAGGTCCTTGGCTCCATGTCCTGGATTCCTCCATTTTCACCCGAAATTCAAAATCCTCGCCATCCTCTTCATGTCCCCCGTTATCCCATCAATTTTCCCTCGCTCCAACGGCAAAAAGAAAAAAAAAAACCTAAGACCTCAATCTAAAACGACTCGACAAAGACGAAAATTCAGTCGTCAATTTCCACTTGAGAAAGGAAATCAGCGCGTGAACTCGATCACGATCGACGCACAGTGACAATAAAAGAGCAATCGTGTAAATAAAGGGAAAAATAAAAATTCCCCTCCCCCCCCAGCTGAGAAGGAGCAGTCGAGAACCGCTCGACGACCTCGATACTCTCTCGCAAAAATCCGGGGATTGGTTGATCGATGTTAAAAAAAAGTGGTAGATGGTGAAAAATAAATAAATATATCTCCCTCGGAGTCCAATAAATGAGACAGTCCCCCTGCTCCCTGGGTACTTAGGGGAAGACGTTTGCCGGAGTCGGGACGATAAGGGGGGGGGACACGGAAAAACCAATTGATAAAAATCACCCGTGACAATGTATATCTGTCGAATGTCCCAACAAGTGAAGATGAACTTATCCACTGGAGACCGTATCTTTCCTGCATAACCAGTGCCACGAGTTATTCGTTATAACTATTAAAATGAATAGTTGAAGCTGTCTCTTTTCTGACACTGTCCGACTCTGTCCGACGGCACACTAACTCGAAAATAGAGCATTTCTAAAATTACAAGCAACGGCCCAGAGACGAGACAAGAGACAGAGTTAACACGGCCAGTTGGAGATGGTGGCTGTAGTGGTGGTACTAGTGCAGAAATAAAAAAAAATATATATATATGTATGTAAGTGGGGGGGAGAAGGTGAATGGAATGGGAGTGGGAAGGTAATTGTCATTTGGGAGTAATTGTGGTGAAAAAATAGTGACTTCAGAGAGTCTTAATTTAGGATTTTGGACGCATGAGTGTGCCCTGTCGGGTAATTTTGAGATGACTGAACTTTGAAATGTCTTGATATAAGACATAAAATATTTTTTACCTCCCCGTCTTGTAAACGAGACATTTGGTAGACAAGATGTTCACATAATTTCTTGAAATACAAGCAGTCAGAGTTGAGATGCTTCTTGTTTCTCAATTTGTTTATGATGACGGTGGTACGACAAGCCATCGACCCCATTAGGATATGGAGTTATAAGACTCTTTACGTGACTTATCCATTTTCTTCCAATTTATTGATGTACGGAATTTATTGGAGGAGTCGGGAGAATGATGAGGAAAGTTTGTGGTGACTGAACTTTTCGATTAGGAAGAAGAAGTTTGATGGAAAAAATATTTTTATAATGTCGCGAGTGTTTTTGAATACAAGTCGACAATTTTAGAATATTCGGTTTTCAACAGTAGATTGAAACACTTGAAGCTTGTCAATTTACTGGTGATTTGGGAAGGTGATACTGGTGAAAGTACAATCAAACTCATTGAGACAGGCGAGATATTTTTGGTGGCTCGTCGATTGTTCTTTAATTTATTAAACGGAGATGTTAGAAGAATTGAAAAATAGGATCATTGCAAGATCAAAGGGTCAGGCACCTTAAATGTCTCATTTCTCCGGGCAACCATCAAAAATTCATCAATCAATTTTTATTGATAAAGAAGAAACGAAAAAACAAACGACATTATAATTTGAAATCAAGAGATCCTCGCGTGAAACGGTTAGAATGCCTAGAAAGCCTGCCTGAATGTGCTTAATTTCCGAGACTAGTTTTTCTAGTCCAAATAGAGGATTATTTCATGAGGCGATGGCAAGAGCCGCTCCTCCTTTTTACCAATATCCTGATGATATATTACAAATACCTCATACGCCTTGAGAGAAAAGCCGAGTTCTTAAACAAGTCTTGAGCCAAACACGTAAAGAATACGCCAATATAATATTTTTATTACAAAAATAGTTGTACTAGTTCCTAAAAAAAAAACAGCATACTTCGAGTCATCAAGAAATTCTATTTCTAGTCCTCCTTTTTCGTTATTTAGTCTTTCCATTCGTATTTTCCTTACCAAAATGTTTGCTTTACATTGCTACTATTGGTTCTTCAACAACCGCAGACGATCAATGAATTCTCAAATGTAATAATAATAATGTGACAAAACTTGTTAAGTCGGTACACTATTACTTCACAAACATTTCTGTAGACGAAATATTGTTATCCTGAAAAGAATACACCATCTTGTGTGAATAATCATCCTTTAGAGCCAAATACTTTTCTGTTCTTCAAAGTGAAGTGACTATTCCCACTCGAGGCTCTCAAAGTGGACCAACAATTGTTTGACACATTAAATTTAACGACTTTACAATCCCAAAAAGGACACCATTGAGACCTCGTTCGTTTAGCTCTGAAGACGGCGTAAAAAGAATCTGTAAAATTCATGATAAGAAGTATTGACAACCGACTGCACATGACTTTAGACTCAATAACATATCTTTATTAATCCTTCCTTCAATATTCCCAAAAATCTACGCTGTCTCATAATCGTGACCCTGATCCACCTCATCACGGTAACACTCACGTCCCCTAACAGTAGAAGGATAAACACCGTATTCACATTCATAATTGCCATCCTCATAACTTTCCTCAACGTCAACATTCTCATCATCTGGATCTTCTTCATCATCCTCGTCCTCCTTGTCCTTTATTATACCAAGCCTCTTAGCAACAGTCTTGACGTTAGTTATTACTTCCTCCTGTACCAAATTGAAACTCATAGCTAGTAGAGCAATACCGAATAGAAGATATAGTGAGCACAATGCTATTCCCATGTGAGCTGGATAGCCGGATAGTTTGTGGGCTGGCACAAAGTCACCGAAACCTGTTGTAACAGTAGAAGAGAAGAGAAGAAAATATTAATGAAGTTGACAGGCAAATGGGACAAAGAGGGAGAAATGTAATTAACCCATTGATGTACCAGTGTACAAAAGACAAATTACGCTGAGTGAAGTGACACTTGGGATAACTTGCCTATGGTGGTGAGAGTGATGAAGCAGAAGTATGCTGAATCCAGAAATTCCCAATTCTCCCAGCTCATAAATAATATAGCACCAGCCAGTATGTAACTTACTACCAAAAAAACACACAGCCATATTGGCACTGGCTTTATTCCCTGATCCTCAACAGTTGCTGAATAATCATCAAACTCAATGTCATCAGCATAAATTTGACGATGTACAGCAAAACCCATTGGTGACATTATACGTGGGGATGGGGCCTCTCGTCTCTGTGGTCGAGCTACGGAAATTGCATGAAAATATGAAAGACAGCCGATAACTTGATCAACATTTTACGAAAAGTGGATAACTACGTTGGGGGGTAATTTTAATATTTAATTATAAAAAAAGTTCTGTCTATCGTGCTTGTGTACTTGTTATCATAAGAAGTTTGAGGTAAATCAATTGAATGTAAAGTTTTCATTTCTCGCATTGCCTCGGAGTTTTCTTCAATTGTCGGGTGATTTTATTTCAATTGAAGGGGGGGGGGGGGCTTGCGTGAAATTATTTTACTGTTGAATATCACAGGAGGATTGACAATAGGGCTCGGAAGAGAATTACATTTCTTGGGACAAAGTTAATGGAATAATTTTTGTTTTTGTTTTGTAAATGACGTCAGTGGGCAATGGGTAATACGGTATATTAATGTAATTAGCCGCGGCTCGATCTTTTTACCCCTAGTTCGTTGAAAATCGAAAAGTATTTCATGGTTTTTTTTCTACGTCGTATAATAAAATACTCAAGACCTCCGTCAATATTTCGCAGCTGATGCATTTTTTTTTTCATGAAAAATTTCTTATCAATTTTTTATTGAGACTTATCGTGGATCCTATCCGATAATATCCTGTGACGTCACGAGAATGTGGAGCGCTATATAAAATTCTCTTCTTTGATGTAAAAATGATTGCTCCTGTGTAGCAGTTTTATTCCGAATAATTTTCATATTGGTAAATACTGGAGACAAAACAAAAATTGATTGCAATTTGATAAGAAAATATAAAAATTTGTTTGAAAAACTAGCGCTCGCGATAAATATCATAGTTTCCCTCGAATTCAAGAAAAAAAAAATTCCACCGAAGCATTAAAAATCAAAATAAAAATCCATATAATTTATTCACCTGATCCTCGTTATTATAACAAATTTAAGGACAACAAATTGCATCCAAACTTCATATTCCCCTTATTACTCTCCGATGAACTGAGAACTCGACAAAATCGATATCCACATTTTCCCTTCATATCCTACTCGGAATTACTAGCAGATTGACAATGATGTCAATCACATTCTCCTCTCTCTCTCCCTCTCTCTCCGCGAAATGTTCTAAAAATGTTGTAGCACGGTAGGTGCACGACAGACGCGGTACATAAAAAAAAATAAAAAATAAAAAAAAAAGAAGACGAAAAAAAAAAGTCAATAGGGAATTTCGCTTACGTATGTATCCCAGATTACTCCTGGGTCTCCTGTTATTGAGCGATGCTATTTTTCGGGGCTTTGCCATTTCAAGATAGACACTGGGCTCTCGTCCTAATGTCCCCGGATCAACGGAACGTGCTCTCCTTGGTACACCCGTACCAGATGATCTCGGTAATGTTGCATACTCAGTGCCAGCTCTATCGCCTCTTCTCATACTCGGTTTGGTTGATTCAAAATCATCCAGCAATTCTGTTAAAACAATTCCCCTATCTCATATGTATTTTCTCTCTATCTAACTTGTCTTCCCCCCCCCACCCTCTGCCTATTTTTATCCTAAACCCAATTCGTCTAAGTACCTCTTTTGTTCCGTGTCATTCGAGTCTCGTTGAACTCTGGCTCTGGCTCGTCAATGGCATACTTGTTGAAAAGAACTGGAGTCCTATCTACATCATTTGAGCCAACGAGCAGTCGTCTATCTAACGACTGAGTAGTTCCACCAATAGGACCACCAGTTAGTCTACCATTTCTACTCCCAATTCTTGGTGTCACTGATGCAAATCGATAATCATCATGATATCTCGATGTACCAGTTACATTGTGACACATTGATGATTTTATTTTTGGTAATGTTGAGCGGTGTCCATAAGATTTGGTTTCATTCAAATTACCATCAATATCATAACGTCTTGATAATTGATAACCACGGTAATCATTATCCGTTGATCGTGTCATACTATCCGATAGGCCGAGAGCTGAATCAGCTGATCTCTGACTTGTTCTGATTGATCGTCTAAAGGACGCTGCACGATTTGAGCCCGCTCGTCTTTACGATGAAAATTGAGGAGAAAGGGCGGGGGGGAGAGTGGGAGCGAGATGAGGGAGAGAGGGTGAGAGAGAGAGAGAGTGGGAGAGTGAGCGTGGGAGGATTGATAAGGGGGCGAAGGGGTGGGGAGGGAGGTGGTGAGGGGTAAAGGGCGTAGGGGGGGTTTAAAATATGCATATTAAATTCCGTGATAAGGATATTCTCGTTATCCTAGGCATATTTACCCTGATCCCTGTCGAACACTGTAGCCCCTTGCCAATGTACCACTTCTAACTCGCCTAGGTTTTGGTGGCCTTACACATACATAACAGCATACCTTCCAGTAAAGAAATCTGCGCGAGTTATCCATTGGATAAAAGTAAAAACTTGATGAGGATGGGTGGATTCAGAAGAGAAGGGTGGGGGGGTTGAGGGGTGGCAGTATTTAATACAACCCATTCAGCCAAAAATAATACCCGTCATGGTGCTTTTACTAGGAAAAAAAAAAAAAGAAAAAAGGAAAAAAAAAAAAAAAAAAAAAAAATGGTGAAATAAATAAAATGAGAGGACCAAAAGGAAAAAAAATGTAAAAAAATATGGGGCGCGCTGGGTGGGGGTGAGAGATAGAGGTGAGGGGAGAGCGTGTGTTGTATGGACCATCGAGCAGATTTACCTGAAGCTCGATGCCATGATGTCACCGATATTCGATAGACACAGTAGCATCAGCGGTATGCCGAGTATGGCGTAAAAGATTGTCACGATCTTGCCTCTCGGTGTCTTTGGCGCTATGTGACCGTATCCTGTTGAAATAATAATAATAATAATGATAGGGAAATTTTTTTTTATGAGATAGTATCGGGACCACTGGGTTATTGTATAAGAAAGTGGTTTCTTTTCGACTGCTGGATGGATTAGAGAGGCAAAGAGTATACGAATAGGGGGAGGGGGGGAGGGAGAACCTATTGTGGTGATGACAATTATGGAGTAGAACAGCGCTCCGGCGAATGTCCATTGAAGGCTCTCCGTGGATTCATTTCCATCCCAGCCCTCTTTCTTCATCTTCGTCAGCAATTCTTTCTCGAAATCCTGAGATTTTTTTTTTTTTTTAGTTGGTTTTTTGCTTTCTTTTTGGAAGAGTTTTTTTTTAGGGAGTGATGTCTTTGGGGAGGGATGGGGGAGGGGATGTTTGGTAAAGTGGGGGAGAGGGATTTAGGGAGATTGACTCACTTGTAGGACTAGGATTGTTTTGTTCTTCCAGGAGGACTCGTACAGAGCCTCGGCTTTTAACGTCCAGTCCCATAAGCGCTCGGTTATGTTGATCCGCAAATGTTTAATACTTATTTTCACCTGTAGAGGAGAGTTTGAGTTTGAGTTTTTTTTTTTAAAGGATATTCGAGTGAGTGGTTTTGAGATTTTTCGAGAATTTTCGGTGGTCGGGTTTTTTTAGTAATTTTTTTTTTTGCAATTACTGGGGATTTATTTTATTTAGTGGATTTTTTGAATTGTCAAGGATCGGATGGATGGTGAGAAATGATTTTTCAAGCTCATTAAGGGGATTATAATTGTCTGAATAATTGTATAATCACCGTACGTCTTTTTCATGCTCCGCCTCGATCTTCTCAAATGCATATGCACCGAGTACACAGTATGCAACAACAGTAGAGACAAGTGTCACATGTGAGAATATGCATTTACAGAATTTCCAGGTCATGCGAAGGAATGCAATACACTTTGAGGGTTGTTCCGTATCGCCGTCAATATCAGTTATATCCATAACTGGCTGTGGTTTTAATTATTTCCACTCCTGAATTAATGAATAATCCATCAAGGGTAGAATTTCAACCCCGACAACGCCACCCTCCCTCTCTCCCCCCCTACCCCCGAAAATTTCGTTGACTCTGAGATGTACACTGTGATACTGAATATCACATCAGCAATCCTCATAAGTGTGGGATGAAATTTTCACCTCATGATAGTCACAAATACTACTCTCCCATTTATTTTTCATCTATTTGTACTTTTTCCCCCCTCTCTCTCTCTCTCTCTCACGAATTAATTTCACACTGGAATAAATACGTGAATGCCAGTTCTGACTTCACATACGAATTTTTTTATGAAAACTGAACTAGTCGAAAAAGCATCGTCAACGGCATGGTGGAAGCCCGCGTGCGACGTTTTCTTGCGTGGGTAGTCAGTTGCCATATTTATATCCTCCAATCCACCCACTGTATCTCGGCATAGCCCCACGTACTGCTGAAAAATCCCCCCCTTTCTCACTCCTCCCGTCGCTCGTCGTCCCTTGTATTCCCAAAGAAAATACTCGGAGGGATATATTCAGATGGATAAAATTTATCCTTCCAGCCTCAGTTTCATGTTTATATTCCCCAAAAAAAAATAAAAAAATCACTGGAACATGGTAAATCCGGGGGAAAAATAACAGCAACTTCTTACCATATATCCATCTTGTCCAGGTCATGATGATTTTTGCTCAATCTTGGGTGGAATTTTACGTATGTAAAATCCAAAAGATCCAGCGACTGAAGCCATAGCCAACTCTCGCTACCCCTCGAGAAAACGTCAAAGGGAAATTGGGGAGGGAGGTGTGAGGTGAGGGAAAAGTCATTTCCACTGGAGGTAATAAAGTCTACTCGTCGTGCTCTATTAAAGTACATTCCGGGAGGAGTGAAAATATACGATCCAACATTGATCATAGGAATAAATAAATACACGGCTTTATTCAGTTTCATTGATCATTAAATCTAAAAAATTAAATTAATACACAAATTGCAAAATGAAGAGACAATATAATCACGGAGAAAAATTTGGAAATTAAACTCCAACAGTAAAATCTACGATAAATTTCAAGACTTATTATGGCTCAAAAAATAAAAATTACGGAACGCTCCGTAATTTCTACGGAGTGTTCCGTAATTTTTACGGAGCGTTCCGTAATTTTTACGGAGCGTTCCTGAAAATCTCCGCCAGACAGCTGACCTTGACGTGTTGACGTGTAATTTTTACGGAAGAGAACGTAGAATTTACGTGAAAATTGGGCACTTTCTATGAAATTTCAACTTCACTTCCAGATTACGTGACTTGTTCCGTAATTTTTTTTTATTTTTTTTTCTCCGTGATATTTTTATTCTCATTTTTGATCATTTAATTGGCAGTATCATTTTTTTGTTTCTCTTTTTTTTTCTGCACAATTTAATATAATACAGCTGATACATTTGATGCGAGTCCCAGTGGCTAGGTCCAACGGTACAGGTTGATAATATAAAAATAAAATGAGGTCGAAGGATAAAATTCATCCTCTCACCTGGGCTCCATCCTCATATGACCAAATAACGGCTAGAACGTGGTAAATCGGGGTGGAAAAATAACTGCAACTACTCACTATTTTTACCAGACGCACAAGTGTTCATGATTTTGGCTGAATCCTAGAAGAGCTTGCTATATAAAAACCAAAAGATCGCGTGGCTGAAGCCATAGCAACTCTCACTACCTCTGGAAAACTGTCAAAGGGAAATTGGGGGGGAGGTGTAAGGTGAGGGAAAAGTCATTTCCACTGGAGGTAATAAAGTCTAGTCGTCGTGCTCTATTAAAGTACATTCCAGGATGAAAAAAAAAAAGTCCGATCTCCAACTTTGATCATAGAAATAAATATTTCATACGTTTTATTCACCATTCGTCGATGATTGAACGTAAAAAATAAAACAATAGTCGTAAGGAAGGGCTTGTGTTTTTTTTTTTAATTATCAATTGTTGTAAAGTCCACGTGTACTCCCGCCCTCTTTTGTAATTCCACTGAAAATATCCAGAATATATTTAGACGGATAAAATTGATCCTTCCGGCTCAGTTTTTACATTAAAATACTGAAAACCGTCTGAAGTATCGTAAAACTGACTAAAAAATAACTCCAACATCCTACCAATTATCTTGGCAGTCCAGATTATTCGTAATCTCGGATCAATTGTGGCACGTAAAATCCAAAAGATCGCGTGACTGAAACCCCAGGAGCTCTCAATACCGCTGGAAAACTGTCAAACGTAAAATTGGGCGAGGAGGGGGGAGGGAGGAGGAGGGCAGTGAGCGTTAGAGGGAAGGCGTAAGGTGAGGGAAAAGTAATTTCCACTGGAGGTAATAAAGTCTACTCGTTGTACTCTATTAAAGTACAATTCAGAATGGGGTCTAGGGAGGGGACAGGAAGAAAAAAAAATACTAAAACTACAGACCAACCTTTAATCATAGAAATAAATATTTCATACGTTTTATTCACCATTCATCGATAATTGAACGCAAACAAATAAAACAAATACTCAAACTGTACAATATGAATATAAAACAATAGGCGTAATAAAAGACGTACACACAGGTGCATTCAATGTAGGCCTCACTCGATGATTCCTAATGGCACACGTTAATGTATGAGATTTTGCTAACAAAAAGTTAACAGACGTCATAATGTACACAAGTAAGTGTGGCCTACAATAAAGAGCTATTCATGGTACAATGTGAATCGCCCTCTGTTCTGGACTTGGATTGAGCATAACTGTATTTTCAAACCGTCCATTACATAGATATATATTTTTTTTATCACACTCCAGTGTTATATTCACACATTCACTGTTGTTTATTTATAATTATCAACAGAGAACGATCGAGATTGACCATGAAAAGTGGTAAAAAGTAATCCCCGTCAATCCGCGGAAAATACATATTGAGATGATTTTTTGTTGAACCCTTCTTCCAGGGAGCAAGGAGGACCATTGAGCAGTTGAATCAAACAAATAATAAAATAAAAACACACACACACATACAGTTACAGAACAATGGAGATAACTCGTGGATAAATTCACTAACTCGGTGGTAAAAAACCAAGTGTCTCGAGTGTTGTTGTTACACGGTTAATGAGCTCGTCCTTGTACCGCCAAATTTTGGTATCCATTACACTATTTTTACGATACTGTTCGCAAGTCTTCTTGAGTGCTGTAACGCAGTCTGCACGATAATGCTGCAACTGGGCGTCCTCCGTATCGATTGAATAGCTGGTGCATCCAGAGCCGAGACAAGCCAATGGAAAATGATTATGTAGTGCAACAACGCGCTCGGGATTGTGAAAACACTTGACGTACTGGCCGGGTTTTGTGTAATTTTTCGATCGATAGACGTGCTGAAGCATGTGCATGTAACTGTCAAATAATGAGGATTTAAAAAAAAAAACAAAAATAGATACATGAGATAGATAATTGACAAATACTGGTGAAGGTAATGAGATATTTTTGTTAAAACATATGTTGGACATGTCCTGTTTGACATAAATTATTCATACACAGCTTTCGTACGCTTGGTACGTAGTCTGTGTGATGTGTACAAAAGTGTGAAAATATACGGGAATGCAAAAGAGTCTGTATAAACCAGTAATAGCTCACCTCGGTATGTGGTCGAATGTTTCGTTAGCATGTAGAAGGTCATCGAGAAAGTAGACATTTCTAATGTTGTACGATGCATGTGTTGCATTGCGCACTTTCAGCGCCTTCGGTAAAACATTACTCATGAGCTCACTCCATGTTTTGTTGTTAATCGGCATTATAACTTCATCAATATCAAGGAGTACAATGTAATTGTACTCGTACATGTGTTTGTAAAAACAATCATTGTAGGGTATCAGTTCGTTGAGCCTCTTGTCGCTGACCTTTTTGGTAAGATACATGTGCTGGAATGCTGGTACATTGGGCTGTCCACCAGCTAGAGTTATTGGTGTAACTTCAATTTTGCCCGTTTGCTGATAATGATTGAGGACTTTTGTCACGTTTGGATGGACTTGAAGTGTGTAGAAGTATATCTTATCAGCACCAAGTATGCCGATTAGCTCGATCCACTCCGTTAAACGAACCGATAGATCATCGTGAAGGAAATCAAGACCCTTGACACAAACGGCGAAGTCCTTCTTGGTCTTCGGCTTGTTGTAGAATACACGTAGATTATTTGTTGCTGTTTCGCAGGGCTTCTCCACAATGGACACCGATGCTGGTGGTGGTTTGTGCCAATGTGACTGGGGTACTTTGCATGCTATAACGTATGGATGGTAAATCTTCTGCTTGTAGCCACCCCAGTTGCGGTGCCATATGTGTTTGTATTCAAAAACATCAACAATTTTTGGCAATCTCTCGTTCTCATACCACAGCTGACATGATGTCTTCACTGTTGGCTCAATTCGATTTAGCATACCTACCAGTCTAATTGCCGGACCAATTTTTGATAATGTACGGTTGTCATAGTAAGCGCCGAATAATTCAAATGTACCATTTGATGATTCCAATTTTTGCCAATAGATATTGTTGAATTGTAGATCAAATATAGCGGGATATTTGGGAGCACATGCGCCAACTTTTGTCTGACTTTGGGTCTTCATTGAGCTGCGCTTTAATGAGTAGGCTAGTGGTAAACTTGGCAAATTATTTTCAATCTCATTGATTATTTCATTCTCAGTTTGGCGGGGGGTTTTGTCAAGCAGTGGCTCACGCTTGTCCGGAATGATTTTCAGTCTTTTTGAATTAATGCTATTTGGTTGGTATCCATCAGCATCAACTGGTGTACGTTTCTCATTGTTATATACCGATAATTCACCTATCCCAGGGGTATCACGGTGTACAGACGTTAGTGGTGATTGTGGCGCCTGGTCCGGTGAATGTTCCCAAACACCTGCCGTCGGATAGACCTCGTCCATCGTCGGTGAATCATGCTCCTGTAGTACCTCATTCTCGGCTCGGCGAAATTGCAGTACACCAATCATTACGAGGCCCCAAATGAATACGAATACTAGACCACGTCGGGCACATCTGGAGCCACCAGACGGGAAACTCTGGAGCATTCTGAATGTACCGATGGTGGTGGAGAGGTTTTTCAGCG
>JAPYZN010003913.1:0-18996 GCA_030522865.1 Psyttalia lounsburyi | reverse complement strand
GCTTGCTTTTTTTTTTTTTTTTTCACGTCCGAAAACTCGAATTGGAGGCGAAATCTATTCGTGTTCAGCACCTAAATGGACCACCAGAATTCTCTACAAGTCACTTGACGAAAAATTAAATTACGTGGGGCTTGGGGAAAAATGTTCAATGTCCCCGGGGCAGTCAAATGCGATTTATTTGTCGTGTCAACAATTTAAAAAGGGGAATGAATTTTTTTTTCTTCGGTTTTAAGTTGAAACTCAGGCATCCCCTGCTCCCACCTACCCCCCCCCCCCCAAAAACACAACCCACTTATCTCGTGAACAGCGAACTGATGGAGGCTGGGGGAGGGGGGGTTAAAAAGATGTGCGTGCCGAGTCTCAGAGTGATGGTAAAGGGGGGATGTGCCCCCTCGGTGGCTAATGAAATATCCGTGCCGATTTAACCGAGTTACGAGAACCTTCGCCCCCTCCCTCGTCCTCCTATCTCACTCGCTCCCACGATTTTCCATCGCCCTCGGGGCAAAAGACGACCCCTCTCGGTTGGCTACACGAGAAAACATATTGTTGTCGAATTTGCGGAGTAGCTACTGTACATTATCCGTTTCATGAGCCCCCCACCACCACTTCTCTCTCTCCTTCTCGTTCTCGCTCTCTGTCTCTCTCTGTTGATTCGACCTTTGGAGAATTTTTTTGCCCCGAACCTGTGGGCTTTTTCTACTTGTGGACTTGGTCTGCTTGACGTTTCTACTGCGGGTGCATCTGCAGCGGGAATAGTTCTGTCACTCATCCCCCTCATTTTTTTCTCGGGGAAAGAGTGTCAGTCGGTGGGAATTTACCTGTCACTTTCAGTTCGGCGTTACGTAAAAGTGATAAATTGTGGGGGAAATCGATTTTCATATTATTTGATTTGTATTCATTTCTACTGCAGGACAAATTTCTAATGGAGGGTTTTATGTAATTAATTGTTGTGGGTGGATAAGTTGTTATTGAAAAATTTAATGAAGATAGATTGGGCTTTTCCACGGGGAAACAGGGTTTGGTGGAAAATATTTAGTAAACTTGGCTAATTTTACCAAAAAAAATTATGTTAAAAAATTCCACTGCCGCCATTTCCTCGCGAATCGTGTGCCGTTTAATTTAAAACTCTTACTCTTCTAGTTCTCGAGAAATCGTAAAAAACCGGAGTCCCTTCCGAATTAATTAATTTAATTTTCGCTCTCCGGGCTATAGGAGCCTCAAAAAAATATTTCCGATCGGTTCGGGAGGCTCTAACTCATCAGATAATTAGGAAATATCTTCGGAAAGCTAATAAATCCCCCGAATACTCCCGATTCTCATAAATCATAATGCCACCATCGCTCTCAAAAATTTATTAATACAAAAACGGAAAAATCACTCATAAATTAATCCCCATTAATTAATTAACACTCGGCAGTAGTAACAGGACTCAAGAACGAGTTATGTACTGGTTTAATATCATCTATAGGATTCTCGAGTGTATTAAATTTAAATAAAAATACCGGCAGCCGTGTTCACGAGAGCCGCGCCTATAAATCAGCTAGCACGGTTGCACTACGTACTCAGGGATGGTCAGAGAGAGCAGTCCAGCGTCCGAGAATAATACCCCTTTCTATATTTATGTTCCTCACCGTAAAACCCAACCCATCCATTCGCCCACTTTTTTTTTTCCCTTCCCGCCCCACTTTCTTCTCCCCCCCCCCCCCCCCCCCCCCAGAAATTATCTTTTTGCTCACAAATTTTCATCACTAGTTGCCTCATCCATTCTCCACGAGACTCATTTCTGATTAAAAAAAAAAAAATTGCCTGTTCCTACGTCGATGAGTAGTTTTGGTGGGATTAATTGATTCTTTTGTATGAATTTATTTAGTCTAATAAATCCCAGACGGATCGACTCAGTGTACCCCCGGTATTTCTGATTCCTCTGTGGCATACACACGCTTCCGTAGTCACCCCACGCTCGTGTGGCGCGCCAGGAGTATAATCCCATTAACGCGTGTCGCGTCCATTGTAGCGTCAGGAGAAGAGACGAGTGGATACGCCTATTTGGATTTACGATGCCACTTGATTTGGTTACTGAGCATTACATATCAAGACATTTATCGTAAATATTTATACATTTCATTCAATTTTTTTCACCCCCTGAATCAACTTGCTCGGGGGGCTTGGAGATTCGACACGAACGTTTATGAAAATTTATGCTGGGATTATTGTTTTTAATTGTGGTAACAATCTAGATTTTGAATTATTACACGGAGAGAAATATTACATAAAAATTACGTGTCAGTTCCGTAATCTGCGAGTCAAAAGAATATTTCGTAAAAATTACGGAACCGTGACGTACTTTTTCCTGGACTTCTCTGTAAAAAGTTACGGCAGTGTTTCGTAATTTTTACGGAATATTGTTTTGTCTCGCAGATTACGGAATTGATACGTAATTTTTAGGGAATTTTTCTCTCCGTGTAGAATTGAAAACGCTAAATACTCAGGCAAATGGTGTATAGTAATTGGGAGATATTTAATGGATCACCCGGTATACTGGTAAAAAGAGAAGTAAGACCTCTGAGTAACTAGTGTATCCGGTCCCTGGCGCGGATTTTAATACGCGTTGGAAAAGAGAAGAATACAATGTTTTCTGCTGCTGGACTGGGTAGGCAGGCCCTCGTAAATACAGTTTATCCGGTGGCGCGCCCATCCATGCTCATTATTCCGAAATATCTCATTCTAGCGCCATCTCGCCGCTCCCATTATCGCGTCGGCCGTTTCGCGAGTTGGAAGATTAAAAATGAAGAAAAAAAAATAGGGGGGACATTTTTTTTTTTCGAAAAAGAGAAGAGAGGAAAAATATGAAAATTCTTTCCGTTTAAAGTGTCTTCAAATGGGCACAGCGGAATGGTAATTGCTCGATAAAAAAAAAATTATGAGCGGCTCAACGAGGGCAACAGCGGGTAATGATATCCAACGTCTTTATATTTAAAGACTTTTTCAGGCTTGATAATTTTTTTTTCTCCGCGCGTTAAAAAACATTTTATCTCTCACGATAAGAGCACCGGGGGCGTGATTAATTGTCAATATCTTTTAATTAAATAAGGGGATTTAGGTGGGTCAGGAGATTCTGAAATTTTACGCTTTTAAATATTTAATTACTTTCGATTAACAATTGGAGACTGAAGGACGCGAATTTATTCTGCAAATATTTATTTGAAAATGGTTAAATATTTGTTCATCAAAATAGCACATTCTGCCTCATTCTTTCAATTCATACGACGCAATTCAGACCCGAGGAGATGTTGATTTTGAATCATGATGTTTAATGCATTTTCAATGTTCGAATTCTGAGATGATTTTTCAGCGCTGGGGGGCCAACAAAAGAAGCGAAAAAGAATAATTTTTCAGGACGCGATTGAGTGACGTAAGAAAGTATTTATATATATATTTTTTGAGTCGAGAGAAAAAGGGAAAAAAAAACCATCGTCACTGCTAGACTCACCCCTTGCTGCCGAGTAAATAAACTCAGTAGAGATTCGTGTGAAACTGTCAGCCTGGGTTTATTTAAACTGAGCGACCTCGTTTCGAAAGGTACTCGTACGATGAAATGGCTAGAACAGCGACGATAAGAGATGGGACGGGAGAGAGAGAGAGAGAGAGAGAGAGAGCGAGCGAGAGAAAGAGAGAGGGGAAGGGGTAGAGTTGATTGTAGCAATTTTGAAAGGGTCGATTGTCTCTCAAATGGCGACATTTTTATTTGAAAACACTTTTAGTCGTTCAAACAATCAATGCTTCGGGTTACTCAGTGGCCCACATTATCCATGTAACGTGGATTATTTTAATTTCGGTTAGCATGCGAATTAAAGCAGAAATTCTCAACCCGGTAATCCTATTTCGTATTGTTGGACTTCAGGTTTCCAACGAAACAGGGGATTTAAAAAAAAAACATTCTGGTGTGAACCTTTGAAATCCTCTCGGATTTTTCCATGCTCGGACCCTCTATTATTCACGACGTGATGGTACCTACACGCCTGGTGGTACATATCGTCGTCTGGCGTTGGACTCGAAGAGCTGGGAATTGTTGGGATGGAGAGGGGGTGGACTTGGTGAAAAAAAAAAAAAAATTCCACCGTTTAAGGGAATTTTATGGCACGTGTTTTTGACCTTGACAGATGTATTATGGGCTGATGTTCTTGTGAATCTCAGCAGCCGACGCTCTACTATTTTTTACAATGACATAAATCTTCTATCCGTTTACCTAGAGCTCGAGAGCACGAGGGAGAGATAGAACGATAGCTGGCGCCCGATTGAGTTTAATCCGCAAAAGCGTTAAAGCCTGAAATTAAGACTGTCGCGGCTCTCAATTAAAGACTCTAAACAATTTTATTTGAGGACATTTGAAATAATAACAATATTAATTCTCTGTGTGGATCCGTTCCTGCTCTAATTTCCACTTTATCGATCCCCAATCGGGCAAGAGTATTACCGGATAAATTCCAGAATGATTAATCATGATTAATGATGATTAAGCCGATCAACTCGCCAATGAATATCGCCGTCCGACCAAGCATGATCGTCTGGCCTAACTCGACCCGACTCCACTAGTTCTGCGCACAATGAAAGGAGCCGGTGGAAACCCACCATCAGAGTCCACCGCACACCCTCCACCCAGACGCCTCTACCTAGTTACCACCGCAGTCTTCCTCTCTGACCCCCCCCCCGCCGCCCGCGCGGCTGGCTCCCGCCCCCTCCCCCCCCCCCCCCCCCCCCCCCTCCGGCCATCTCCTTATTAACCACACACGGTAATTGCACCGAGCGTGTGCGATCTGCGTGATTATTTCGCGGCTCACTGGCCATCTCTCGTTCGTATCCACCTTCGAATCAACCCCCAAACTTCCTCCTGAATACGGCATTGGGGAGCTCTTCGGATTAGGCGGATCACTCGACGCTCGGGCGCCGGATAATTGATTGAACATATAATACCGATCTTTGCCCCCTTGTGCGGTAGCATCCAATTAGAGATCATTTGGACAATCGCCGTGGGCTTTGAATTTTTTTTTCCTCACAAGTTACGCAGAATAAAATTTATCATCAATTTTTTGCTATTCATCAATTCATGGGAAATCATCTTTGGATTGTTTTCACTCGGTGTGAAGTAATTTGAAATTAAATATTGTGGCATATGAATTGCGCAGGGAATTTTACATTTCAAGTAATGGTAATTTTCATTCGGAGTATCAGCACTCTTTGTCTTTTAAAGCTCCAAAAAACCTTAAATGTAAAGCAAATCCAAGTTACTTTGCCTCTTTTCAAGCCTGCGGACACGCCTGAACACGTCAAGTGCACGTAAAATAACAGTAAAAGAAGGAGAAAAAAAAAAGGTACGGCAGTACTCGTGCGTTAGCTCGCGCGTATTACTCAGCACCTCGCGCGACACTTTGTACCCTCATTGGAGTTGGTGGGAGGGGGAGGGGGGCGGGGGGGTTTTTGAGAAACCTCGTTAAAAGAGGATAAAAGCTGGATGGAGAAAGCCCGGACGAGGGCCGCATCCGTATTCGTTTCTAGCCGTCACCAGCCGCGCGGTTTTCTCTCACATGTTTTTGCCGACTCTCGTTTTATTTTTATTCATTTCGTCTCTTTCTTCCCCCCCGGCTCCCAAGGTTTCCCGCGTCAAAGCGCCCCCTTTGCTCGGCGTCTGTGTACTAACGCGAGGAGGGCAGGCGGTATTGCCTCGTTTTCCTTCTTTTTTTTGACCACCGAGCCGAACAAATCCACTCCTTTTCTTACGGCAATTTACTTATTTACCAATCAGCAATTAAAAACCTCGGTGTGCGGTCCGTGAGTCTCACTAGCGCCCTCCACGAGCTACAAGGAGCGCCTGTAGAGGTGGATATTCTGCCTTTGCGGTGTAGTAAACACGGTTGAAAGTGGCTCTAATTAATTAATACCTACCAGTTAACAGCCGGGGAATACAACCAGGCAAGGATACCAAAATACCAGCCCCTCCCCCCTCACCTAAATTCATCCAACCCTCTTACCATCACTCATTAATTAGTGCTGCACGATAACGTAATTAGTGTTTAATATACTGATAATGGGAACGACCCATTCGTGAAACACCATTTTCAATTGAAAATATATTGGCTGCTCCATTAGTGCTACTCCTCGAATTACGCAAGACAACAATCCACCAGAGCACGCGCTTCTCAATTTCTCAAAAATTAAGCAGTACCTTTAATTTTCAATGCTATTAATCGAAGTCGCAATTGCGCAATATGGACTTCAACAACTGGTACGAAAAGATATTCTCTTGATAATTTTAAAAATGATCAAATTGGATTACTAATTTAGTAATCTGATTTTTTTTAAATCATTATTCTCTGCAAAAAAATTCTAACCCATCGCCAATTAATTTGCCATTCGTAATTTTTTTGTTCAATTATACCGCATTCATTCGTCAATCGATGGACCAAAGAAATCCAATAGAAACGCTCGAGTTTTTTTTTGGAAAAATCAGCAAATTTCAGCGCTCTCAATGCAGCCAGTAAACACTTGTAGAATTAGCTCACGTTGGCAACGAATGGCCAAATAATTGGTGAGTTTCATCAATCCGATTGGTGGTTCCTCGACCCGTCTGTCTTCCCTCGCACACAAACAATCTCAACACCTATACGATTCACGAAAATTCGTAGTGCCATCGCCGTACAACTGAGTGTGAATGTGTATGGTGGATTGGATGAGAGAGGAGGGCGGGTTAGAACCGTACATGACTGAATGTTGGGATGATTGGCGCCTGGTGGTACGTGGAGAGCACCAGAGGACCCGTGTGGAATTTCTGATTTGCTCGTTGGTGGCTGTGCAAACGTGCCGTGATTATTATTTCGACGCATTCGTCCGAGCATCATCATTTCGTATATACTGAAGGAGCGATAATGACTGAGGGGATGACGATAAAAATGATGACGCTGGAGAATCGATGGCGAAGAAATGGAGAAAGGGAGGAAAATCATCCTCAATCTCTCTTTCTCTCCAATTTCGGCGATTTTTTTTTCTCTACGCGCTCGCCAACTGCCAATGGGAGGGCTGGGGTCAATAATGCCGAGGCGATAACGATGGATATTCGACTATCAATAATCCGGTGGAATAGTTTAGAGCTAAGCCTGAGACATGACTCCCGGTGGGGATATATTCACCCGGTGATTTGAGAATTTTAAAATGGCCCGGCCTATCGAACGATCGCAGGGGTTAAGTACACATTTTGGAGGGGGGGTGTGTTGCGAGTTGATGTCAAGCGAGAAGATTAAATCGTTTAAAGTATTCGCCCACTCGGGAGAGGAAAAAAAATTGAACTGATAGCAGTGGATCCAAGTGATGTTGAATTTTCAACACAAGAGCGAAGATTGGGGATCAGGGGGTGGTTATCCGGGTAGCTCTGGTCCAATCGTCCAGGTCTAGACTGGAACCGAAGGTTTTGAGGAATACGTCTTCACTTGGACGAAGAAGCTCTTGGCCCAAATCATCAAATCCTGAGACAGCGAAAAGACAAGCCTAAGCCACGAGATTTCGTACCCCATCACAACAAATGGAACATTCAGTCATTCCGTCAGGAAATCTGATGCCATCCAGTGGGACTCCATGTCATTCTTCTCACTCTCTTCTTAACGCGAATGAATAATCCTTCAATGGCAGAAAGTGGGGGACGAAAGTGCGACAATAATAAACAAAGTTGTGATGAAAATCCCTCCCTTGTTTATCCTCAAGTGAACTTGAACAATATCCAATTTCCTGTAACCCATTAACTCACATTCGCAAATGGTTTATCATGTTTAACATTAAATTCGAGGAATCGATAATCCAGCTCTCCTGACCCGTACATTTCCAAACCAAAACCGTCAACCCTTGCGTTACGGAAACTTAGATTCTGAAAGCTTTTCGAGTTTACCTCCCCCATTGTCCTTGGACATTCCCTGGTCCGTGACGGGTTTGTGCACCATGGGATATAACACCCAAGTACATATAAAGCAGTGTTATAGGATTTGGAAATCGAAATGGAACGTCGTACTGTCAAGGCAGGAGAGCTTTTGATAGTGGGTTGATGTTGATGGTAGTGTGGTACTGCTTCTCCACCAACTCCCACTTGCCCCCTCAGCCTCCTTCACCTCCCCCTTTGGCCCATTATTTAACCAACACGAGCGGGCGTATGGGCAGGAAGGGGGTGTGTTTCGCGGACCACTGGGGGGGAGGATCGGGGGAGAGGGGAGCTTGGGTGGGCTTTAACTACGTAGGGAAGGTAGAGTTTTGCCACGAGACCGTAGTCTCTCCCTCTCTCTCTCTCTCTCTTCTCGTGTGCGGTCGAGGGTGCACAGGGAATGAAGTGCTCGTAAATATATGCGTGGCGTGTGATTGACGCCTTACACGGGCACCGACACACGCCGTTATTTTCACTAGAGGGGGTGGTGAATGAGAAAATTCTAACCCCCTCATCATACAGGCGATTTTAGCTACGGGGAAATTCTAAACCTCTGAGATCATTGTCAATAGACCGAGTTTGGATAAGAATATATCATTAATTTATGGGAATTCAATTTTTAATTTTTATTTGTCTCAATATATGGGGAGAGGATTTTTTGCAAGGGTTGAAGTGAATGCCGGCCTGCGATGAAGCCCTTTAAATTGTCAACGGAGGGATGGGAAAATCGTTTTGCTGAGTGGGAGAATAACCAGAGGAGTTCTCAAAGAAAGAGAAATAGCTAGTCATTGTATTACATAGAGGACAGGGGGTGAAACACGGGGAGAAAAATTATTCCTCTTTTTTTTTTGGGTAAAAGAGCCCTCGTGTTAACCGGGTGGTTAAGTGAATCTGTGGACTGTAGTTTGGGGTATTTTTGGGGGTTCGAAAAACATTGTCGAGTTGAAAATTTTTTTTATGACTCTCACTTGTACAACTAGTCCTTCAGGAATTTCTCAAGTTTTCGGGGATTTTCCGGCCGGGGAAAATCTTTTCACTGCAACGAATTGAGTACACTTCTTGCGAAAAAATGATAAAAAGTGTAGGGAGGATATTTTTTTGGGCTTTCAATTAAATTCTCACGTCAATTGGTGAGATTAATTCCACCCTAAATTGATATCATCGATAAAATCTCGATATATACACCAAACCCGTACGCAATTCATACAATAAATCGGATTAGACGTTGAGTAAACCTGAGAGGGGTGGGAGAGCGGGGCGAAAAAGGTGGCATATGCCCCCCGAAGGCAGTAAGTACACCATATTGAAATCCAGCCGCTCTCTGTTGCCCACAACCCCATGATAGCCACCCAAAATCAAGGGCGGAGGGGGTGAATTGCAGGCCACAGTGTTATACTCATCTAATGCCTCTTCAAATCTCGTGTGGGATAGACTTGGCACAGTAAATCTAGCGGGATGAGCTCGAGAATAATTTTCAACCCCTCGGTGTTGGCATCATCACGGGAGATAGTGGAAAATACACTTGGGGTGGTTATTTTCACCCGCATATTTGTCATGCGTAATGTGGGACCCGAAACGCCCTGTGATTTTCGAAAATTGTAAATAGTCATTTATCATCTTACGTTTGCAGCTCGTGTGCGATTACATGCGATACGTTTCATTAAAGACCAATCCCAGACTATCCACTGAGTACTATCGAAAAGTAATTGACAATGAGTTGTAATTTTAATCTCAATTTTTACACGAAAAATCGAATTATCGTCTGGGGGTGAAGGAAAATTCCTCTCATGGTCAGCCTCTGTAATTTTTCTGTCTCAGCTTTTCCTCTCGTTACGAAATGATCCAGGCCCATCATTCGACACAAATCTCGTAATGATTCCCCCCCCAAGTTGACACGACAGTTTATTTTTTTTTCATGAAAACAACCGCTGGATATTCATTTAATCTCCCTCATCTGTCGTAAATCTTCCCTCCGTGGAGGTTTATTTTCCGAGGATTATCTGGTCACGGGCTGGACGTAACCGCGTGTAGTATACAGCGATTCAGGGTCATTGGAGAAAGAGAAGTGGCTCCAATCAGAAGTTGGCTGCTAATAATTTGGGTGAGCGTGCAGAGCGCCCGTGCCGGCAATAATCATACCCCTCGTTTATACACCCCTGAGAGAGCATAGGGCCACCCATTCGACTACGACTAATCGCTCGCTCTGCTAATGATTTATATCGTAGTTGCAGTAAATGTCTGTGTGTGTGTGTGTGTGTGTCTGTTGCGCTATCCCGCGGTGAGTTTGCCACCCCCCGGTGAGTATTTCACCGTGGGAGCGTATTCGGTGAGTTCAAAAGTGTATTCGGGATGAAAAAAAAAAAAAATTGGAATTTCTTTTTCATTTTTTTCGTCAATCGCAGGGTGAAAAAACAAACGTGCGAAATTGAGGTCTTTGATCATCAAATTTTTTTATTGTTCGGGGAAAACAAAAGCTCAGTTTTTTTTTCACTGGCCATGGCTTATTACTCGAATTCATTAAATCGCCGGCGATATCTTCTTTTTTTTGGATTCAACCGAGGATTTTTTTTTTTAATAGATTGGTGTACAGAAAATAATAAGAGCGGTAGTGGTCCTGGGGTCCAGTGATTGATCGACTGGGGAGTCATATTTTTTTAATCGTACGAGCGGGGATAGTCGAAGGTAACAATTGAAAAAATTTTAGATTTTTTTGATTTTTCAACAGGTCAGATCAAAATTCAACAATCCCCGAAAAATCTAGAGGAACAATATTTTTCAATCTCCCCCCCACCCGTTGTATGCCAGTGTAAGCCCGTTCACTGGATCTGGTTTTGCTGCGTGAAATCAATGTTTCGTAAGCACGGATAAATGCCATCGTTTCAACCGCTATGTACAAACCGTGACCAATGTACATCTTGATTTAGTGGATCCGGTGAGCTGGTCGTGGTGGGTAGACTGTTGGCACTCGAGAATATTCTCCCCAACGTTGGGCCATTTTCCTTGTAAGCCCCCTCAACCGTTTCCTAGTTTAACTTCCTCTGGGCAAACTATCTCGTTAGCAAATGTCGGCCAGTCGACGATGGACGATTCAGTCGTATGCGTACCGACGACATCATGCCAAACGACTTAAGATTATATACTACTCGTCGAGGCCTAATAAAGCGATTCCGTTGTGCCTCTGGCGCAAGGACGTAACATGAGAAGCTGTACGCCCTCTTCTCAATTTATTTTCTCCTTTTATTTTATTTTATTTTTTTTTATTTTCCTCCACGTGAGAGCTCAACTCGGAGTACAATGCATGACATTCTTGGGAAGTTATGACGCCTACCCTTTTCGTTTATTTTTCCTTCCCCCCCCTCCGCGATCTTATGAATTTCGTTCATCCTTCGTGTCATCGGAGAACTGTAATTTGGCAGTTGACGAGGAGAAATGATAATGTAGAGGCAATAGAATTTTAAATTCAGTTCAACTGATGTTTTGCATGAGAAGAAAAAATATAATTCTTCAATTCCATTGAGGATTTTTTTTTATATATGGAGATAAAGAATTTTTCGCTGGTAATTTTTATCAACAGTCGAAAATAGTTGAAACGAAATTTTCACAGCAGTAGCTTCTCCCTCCGGATTTTCTATTAGAGTTTCGGTCCAACGCCTCGACACGACTGAGACAGAGAGCCGTAGGTACGGAGTACGTAAGAAAGGGGCCACAGGGTCGGGGTCCTGGGTTATCGTGTGTACTACGGATCATTACCCAGCCGGGATATGGCTGGCCTGATGTGTCCTCTCTTCTGGACAAGCCAAGATTAATCGTTTTTATACCCAAGAGTGCTACATCGGATGACTTCGGGACGACTTTACTTGAGCGATACCAATGCGATAAGACTCTGTGTGCGTGACACGGCTGGAGGTTGGCCTACAGGGTCGACATTTCCATGATGAATCCTGGGGATAGGTTCCCCCCGAGTGGAAATTCAAATCAGAGTGGAGACTGGCCAGAAAAAAAATTCTTCAGCTGAGGAAATTTACTTGTCGATTTTATTTACGAAAATTCAATTTACTGGGCTGAGAATTTTTTACCGGTGAGGTATTGCAATTAAGACCTCCGCAAGGAGGTCTTAATTAAATCCTAAGGCTCCAATTATTTTTTTTCTGCTCGTGAATGTAAGTCAGTGAGGAGAGCAGATCAACTAGTCGAGACGTCTCAGGTCCCCAGTACCTTATTTTCCGAAAACTAGACGCGACCAGGGCTCGAAGACCTGGTAAGGTCGATAACGAGCTTCACAAAGGGGGGGGGGGGCGGAGGGGTCATACGCGCATACAGTGTACCAGCTCGAGGCTGAAGGCGCAACAAAAGCCATGGCTATTTATTTTGGCTCATTGAGTTTGGTAAATATTGTACGCTCGGCGTGATTGTATGCACGTTTGCCGCTGACGCTGGCTTGGATACCCCCTGACGTTTATGTACGAATACAGCCGAGAGGGCCTCTCTCACCACTGCCGATATAATTTCACTGTGTTGAACTCCCGTTATCCGTACCTGCCTCAAAATACACACATATGTACTCTCTGTATCGTTTGCATCCCCGCGGCGATACTGCATTGTCCCGTGTCCCCGTGGACCTGGAAAAAAAAATTGGAGGGGGAGAGAAAAAAAGTCGTCGAATCAATTACAATAAAATACTGAAAAATAAATAACTT
Source organism: Psyttalia lounsburyi (assembly GCA_030522865.1). Classification (NCBI taxonomy): domain Eukaryota; kingdom Metazoa; phylum Arthropoda; class Insecta; order Hymenoptera; family Braconidae; genus Psyttalia; species Psyttalia lounsburyi. The sequence continues at coordinate 6,342 of JAPYZN010003913.1, read as the reverse complement.
GAAAAGCCGGTGAAGCTTGTTGGGGCTTTTACCATTTTTTCCGTATTTTATGGTCAACCGATTTCGACTGTACTTCCTAGAGACGAAATGATGACGTTCACGACGCTGCGACGCAATTCGGCTATAAAGAACACCTGGACTTCGTGTGAGGCTCTTGCCTAGGTTATTCATGGTGGATGCGTGTCCATGCATCGTCACACTTGCTTAGAGTTTCGAGAGACTAATATGCACATTTGAAATTGCAGTGAGAGTTGCCGAGTTAAGTGCGGGGATAACTCTTTTCTGCTAATCTGGCGAGACACTCGTGACGTGTACGTCTGGGAATCGATAAAGATTAGGATCGTAAGAATGTGAAAAATCATTTGTCGCCGAGTGAAGCTCGGAGTTCTTGCGAAAATTGAAAGTGCGTTATTGAAAAGTCGGGATAATTCAGTTGTTAAATAGTCGTTTTGATTTTTTTTATTTCCATCCCCCAAATATTCCCGGCAAGTAGTGATTTAGACAAGTCCGCCATGGCTGCTTCACGATTGTCACACTACATCAGGTCGCCCAGCGGCTTGAGAGGGGTGGCAGTAGCGGGGGTGTTTCACGAAACGCCCTTTTCCCCTCCGCAGTGGCTACCGGAGATGGCCGTGGGCCCCATGAAAAACGCGGTCCCACGCACCTGGAGTCCACACTGGGGATCTCGTGGGGCCTCACCGGATCCCCTTTGTCATGGTAATTCCCTTCTCTCTCGCTCTCTGTCGCCCCCCCCCCCCCCCCCCCCCCCCCCCCCCCCCCCCGCCCCCCCCCCCCCCCCCCCCCCCCCCCCCCCTCCTTAGAACTCTCGTTTCGTTCGCCTCGGTACCAGGTGTGCGCCGGTGGGACTTCACGAGCGGAATCCGAAGAGAAGCCGAGTTCACTCCGGGCTCCTGTCATCCGATCGGTAGGGGAGGTACATGGCGCGCATTTTTGTTTTTTTTCTCTCCAGTATTTTTTAACTGGGGACCAAAAATCCTATGTCCCACCTTTTTTCTCACTCACCACACCCTCCCCCTCTTCCCTTTATTGTCAGGGACAAAGTGAGGCTGGACTGATTTTTTTGGAGACAATGGACGGGCAATGAAACAAAGGGAGAGCGCATATTTTTGTGTCACTCGGGTTGACATACGTCATAAAGATTTGGATGGACTTTATTATGACTTGTAAATGCGTCTGGACAGTTGGGAGATTCATTGTGGTGGGGATGGGTCATTTCTGATGATGATCGTGTGACACAAGTTGCGGTTTAGGTATTCAAAATTATGGTCAAGGGATGTTATTCAATCGAAATATTCTCACTGAGATTTGGTGTCGTATTTTTGTTTAATTCCGAGAACAATAGATCAATGTGTCGAATTTATTTCACGAGAGTGTAGATTTATTTGTGGAAATAATGCAAATTTTACACCCTCCGGACGGAAAGAGTCATGAAATCACAGCTCGTTACAATTATTCAACCCTTTCACCGGAAGATGAGGGTGGACACGAGGGGTTGAAATCAGTGGGAAAAAGAAGGAAGGGAGGAGTGAATTTTTGTCAAATAATTTGTGCCGACTGATGAACGCTGACAAGTTGAAAAATTCAAAAAACGGTGACTGAGCATAAAATATTTTGATAACGACGGAGGATGAAGTAAGAAGACGCCAAGGCTTTGGTCTTTGCAACTCCTCACCAGTGCAGAAACAGCAGGCGTCGAATGGTATGGCTGGGTCGCCTCCTAATTGGGAGGCTGGTGACTAATTCTCTTAATTACCGCCTTGGCTACCTATCCGCAGTGACTGCCTCACCATCCACTCCACCTCTCACTCCCAGACTGTCTCCGCCTTCTCTTTTTGGGATCCCAAGGAAGACTACCTCGTTGGATTCAAACTGCGAGAGGGACCTCAGTCGCAGCCATATCACTTCATTCGCAATGCTGAAGTGAGAGAGGAAATGCGTTTTCAAATCCCTAAGAAAAGTTCCTTCGACTTAATTACACGGAATAATCGCGCCGGTAGCTGGTGAGGTCCACGAGTTCATGGTGTCTAAAGACTCTAACAACTCCAGTAATCTCTGACAAAAAAAGAAGCAGCGAGTCTATCATCGCCGGGTGAAAGGAAAAATCTCTGATCTCCTAATCCAGTCGCAGCTTCTCAGAGGAGAAAGGAAATTGTCGGGGCGGAGATCGACGGCTATTGTCATCGCCGAGAGACTAAATAATCGCTGAGGACTGCGAAAGCATGATGAGAGTCGTTGAAAATTGGGCAGGAATTGAGGATCTCAAAATCATTAATAAATAATCAAAATTTACGGCAAATCTTTGCTCAATCCACTCCCCCAGTTCAAGGCAGACTGACGTCGATGGGAATCAGCTATTGTTCAGTGCCTGAGCCAAAGGTAACAGCAAACCGCTAACTCAATCCTTCCAAGACATCATATGTTCACTGCTCCAGATCTCGATCCAATGTATCTGCACACTCAGCGTCTCTCTCTCTCCCTCTCTCTCTCTCTCTCTCCCACTCTCCCACTCTCTTTGAGCCAAGTTTCTAGTACTGTGCACTCTCCAATGTCAGATTGTAACTGTACACATCAGGGTGTATCGTAAAGTTCTTGCAGTTCTGTGTGGCCTCGAGTTTTGGTCGATACGCAAAAGGAAGACCCGAGGATGAGATGGGTGGACGGGAGAAGGGAGACAGTGCCGGGAGGATGAAGGTATCTAGGTACACTGTAACTGGTATATCCCTCCACTGGAACCCCTACCAAGTACCGACAATGGGCCCCAGTAGTTCTCATTTGATTAATAACCCACCCACAATGAGCAGTCTTACAGTGACTCTCAGTTGATTAACGACGACTCGGGAAATTTCACACAATGCAGTGGATATATCCTGGTGTGGTGCTCCAAAGTCTTGAGATCGATCAATGATCCTCACACGATTTTACTTCGAAACGCTGTGGGAGATCGGCTACCTTCTCCAATCTCTGCTTTGTAATTGTTTGACACTTACGTATCTATCTCTTATTTAGTATCGATGGATTTGTTGGGGGGGGGGATTGATTGGGTTGAGGGCCGGGGAGTCCCATTGACACTTGAATAATTGAAATAGACCATTTTATTTTGCCTCATGTTGCCCTGAAATGTAGAGAAAAAAAATTACTTTCACTAATTTATTTATTTTTGTTCAGATTTTGATCTAATTTTTTTTCGTAACTTTCTTACATCCTCACAAAGGGACAAATACGTCTGCAATTTAGACAGTTATTTTTCTACTGCACCTCCAAATAGGCCACTTCACCTCAAAACCACTCAATCACTCAACCCCAGATCCCTCATTTCTCATGAAAATTAAACTCTAATAAAGCAACACTTGCTCTATTATTGCAAAACAGTTGTTTGCCACTTGGCAGGTTGCACATGAGCCCAGTGTCCATCAGGTGTCACAAAAAACTATTCATTTTCCATTATTGAGTCTGAAGAGGCCAGTTACACTCCGGGTTTTCATGGGATCCAACGTGAATGATCTCAATCTCATTCTTCTCTGGAACTCACTTGGGGGGGGGGGGGGATCGGTATATTCCCGTCGTCGTGCCAAAAATGCTGGGAGGCCATCGACTGTACCGTATCCCACCATCGTGGGAACCTTTTTGCCAACTGGAGCGCGACGAGTCTCCACTGGAAACCCGTGTGTAGGATACAACAAACCTGAGAGTTAGTGAGCAGGTAGATTTTGTGTCTTTTCATGTGCACCATGACCCTACCTACCCCCCTGGGGGGGGGGGGGGGGGGCTTGTGAGAAAATCATTTCAATTCACCCCGATACAAGTATATCCATAAAACAAGCTCCCCTATATTGGAATTCTAAATTCATAACGTCGCTCTCATTTTTCACGTCTCGATCACCCCCTCAACAAATATTAAATCAATAGATTTGTTTTTGAAAAAAAGGATTGAAGGGGAGTACTGAATGAAAATCAATTCGATTGATGGGATCCCTCGGCTTCTCGAGCGAAGGGCGCGGGGGAATACGATTGCACTTGGAAAAATATTGAGGGAAAATTACCAGGAAAAATATCTTGGGATCACCAGATCGTAGCGAAATTTTCTTTAAGTACAGATTCAGATCCCATTTTTATTGACATCAATTGAAATTTATATTTATAACAATCCCTCGCAGGACTTCGGAACTCATTACATTTTTTTCGTTTTTTTTTACGCTGCAGGCGCCCCCCGGAAAGAAAAAAATATTGAAAAGACCTAGCGAATGTGAAATCAATCCGATTGATGGATTCACTCGAATTCCCGGGCGAAAAATCTGGCAAAAATGATTAGTGTATATTTTTCCAAAGATTCCCAGTGTACTTCAAAATCTCCAGCAATTTCATTTGCCTCCAATTGCGCACACCGAAGGGGGATCTACAAAAAAAAAATACTTTTAACGAGTTTCGATGTTGCTCTTCTATATCCGGCTGATACGCGCTCCCATTGCGAATTGAAATCGAGGTGTCGAAGCGAGAGCGACAAAAAAACGCGGAAAATGAAGAGAAAAAAAAATCATATGTGAATTAAACTCCCATAGGGAATAGTGAATATCATGAGTGCCAGCTATTTTTACACCTCCACCCATCTCCCATCTCCCAATCCCCCGACCCGCCTTCAATCTTCCATTCACCACGCTTATTACTCGAGCCTGGTGGAGAAAAGTGTAGAAAAAAAAAGAGGAGGGAGGGGAGGAGGAAAAAAAAATTAACCAATGGTTGCTCAAGTCCCACGAGAAATTCGAGAGGCTGTGTGTAACACAGCAATTGTTTATACTTAATGGAAACTCATCCACATGAAAATTCATACATTATTATTTTTCAATTATCCAAGTAGGTGTGAAAACAATCAATCGACCTGGCGCACAATCATAATGTTCCGATCCTTTGATTCTGTGGGATCCTTTATTTTCTCCTCATTTTGACGTTCTATAATGCGCAAACATTTACACCTTCGTCTACAAGTGCAGAATTCTGGTGAAGGTGAAGGGGGTAGAGTCCCCTGAGGTCGCTCAACAACCGTGAGTAATGCCAAGTATGGGGAAATTAACTCTGCACGATTGCCAATCTCTTTCCGCGCATATTTTTTCCCTTCATGTTTTATTTTTACTTTTTTTCCCTCCTCTTTCAAGTTTTGCCTGGCATTTATTTCAACGGATTAGCCACAAAATGGAATACGTGGGTGTACATCGGGATGTATGTAAATTCACGGATGACCGTTGGACGAGAGAAGCGGGTCGGCGGTGGGAGGAATGGGGGGGGGGGGGGGGGGGGGGGAAGACTGCCGAGGCCTTTGCACTCCGAGTTCTGCTTAAATTTCCGATATTTTAAACCGCGCACTCGCGGCTTACCCCGCGCAACAAGTCCCCCCTCTACCTCTTTCATTTCATCTTTCTCTCTCTCTCTCTCTCTCTCTCTCTAACCCAACGAGATTTCTCCTCGGTTGCCTCTGAAAAGACTATAAACCTCCGGGCAATTTCGGGGATAACTTTCTTAAAATTATGTTTTTCCTTCTTGCGAGTTTTATTTTTAGATTTTAGCGGTAGCGTGACACTATTGCCCTTAAATAACAACTGTTATAACAACGGGGGTATTTACTTTTTTTTTATTATTCCTTTCGGTACTTTCGAGTTTTTTTTTTACTCTGTGAACCCTCGTGAGATCCTCGAGAGTACACGTCATGCGAGCAGGAGAGTTTGGTTCGAGTAGTTTGGACACATGTGACGGGTTTCAAAGGACTCTTGCTAAGTACTTGGCAATCGTAATTATAGCGAGCGCATCTGTTCGATTTTGTGGAGTTCAAAAAATTTGAAGTGTTTTTTGGCAGACGACTCCAATGAAAATTTATTCATTTGAGCCGCTCATCATCGCACACAGGAACCAATCTCTTTCCTCGTTGTAACAATTAGATACCAATATTTATTAAATTCTGATTGAATTAAATTTTCACTCGCTCCGTGTGTAATGTCGACATTATTGTGAGTGGGGAAAAAAAGAAAAATTTTGTGCGCGATTGTGTCGTAAAAGTTTGAAGCCCGGGCACATACAGTCGTTGCCAGTACCCACTGTACAGCCTCGCAGCAACGGTAAACGTTTGCCGTCGCTAATCAAGCCGACATAATGCCATGGCGCGGTGGGAGCAAACAGCCCACAGGGATATACACCAGGTCTACCATATGGACCTTCCGCACATGATGAATTTGCCCACACCGAGAGTATATTCGATAGTTCAGAGGTCGTCAAGCTGGTACAGGGCCTCATACAAACTGCTCATGCAACTTTTGGGGGGGGGGGGGGGGACATACT
>JAPYZN010003912.1:0-17087 GCA_030522865.1 Psyttalia lounsburyi | reverse complement strand
TGGATTACGTTTCGAAACGTAATTCTTACGTCTTGTTGCGCGCAATTTTTATTGAATATTTCTCTACGTGGACTTAACAATTGGGAAATCGAGTGTCGCCACTCGAATTCGTAGGAAAAATTGTCGAAATTTTTTTCCCAATCGACTTGTTCTTCACAAAAGTATGACTTCCGCCGTTTACGGGAGAACTCCCAAGCCCACGAATGCGCTCCGCAATTAAATCCGCACTCGAGTCGTTCGTCTCTCTCGCGCCGGAGTAATTATCCGGATTGCTCTAATGTCAGTGATTAAAAGAAGTTAATGAGCTGTCATTAGAGGATAGGCAAGCATTTCTTGCCGACCTCCTTGAGCAACTTGCCGCCCGCCAATATGGATTACTTGTGCATATACGCAGCCTTTAAAATAACAATCAAGACAATTGTAAATAACCGAATAATCACATTTGGTCATATATAGAGTTTAAACTCGGATAGCGAGAAATTTCCGTAAATGATGGTATCATTGTTGTCTGACATTGCGGTACGTAATCGAGGGCGTTGGTTTCCATTTCCCGTTTCCTACTGAGTTTTCCCGTTCATTCAACTACTGTAGTATTACCGAAAAAGGCGATGAATTTTTTCCCGCCAAATGCGGACGAATTTTCGCGGTTTTTGCCGGGAAAAATCGGGCAAATTCCGTCATTTTCACAAAAAAAAAAATTGTTTATTGCCATTAGTTTAATGATAGACGTCCATACGATTAGAATAATTACATTCCGACAAAATACGAGTACAGAGAATTGATGGAAGCGATAATGAACAGCTCGTCGCGTCCCTAGCGCGCATTTTTCCCGGCTCTCATTTATCTCAATCTCAGCAGAAAATGATTACTCCGAGTGTTTATCTGTACTCTCATATAACAATCGCCCAACTTCATAAACGATTACCGGAGGGGGTTGGCGACGGGACTGTATTTATGAGGGTGCCGAAGAGGAAAATTCGAAATGGGGTGTGTAGACTGTTGGAGGAGAGTCGCGTGACAGAACCATGGGGCAGGGCTTACCGAGATAAGCCGTGTCGTCGAGTCGATTATATGCCACTTCTCCCTTGTTCAATTTAAGGATATCAAACTGTTTACAATAGAGGGTAACATCATCCCTTGAGCACATATAACACATTTGTTTGGTGAAATTAAATTAACGATAAATACACTACAATGAGCACATTTAACAAACATTTCGCCTCGACCCTGATTTTTTTCCACATTACATTCTCTGATTTGCGAATCTAATTGGCCAGATCAATCAGCTGAATTGACTCAATTAATTCAATCGAGAGTAATCAGAGCAGTTGAAAAAATTAAAGTTACAGTAACGAATCCGGTATGGTCTAGTGATTAGGATTTCTGGAGCTTACAGTTTTTAAAAATTGATATCACCTCTACGTGTGCAACAGAACGTTCGGATACGATCTCTCGATTGCCTTAAAACTATTTTTTCCACTCAAAAACTTTCTAATGACACTCAGAAAATTTGTCATTAAAAATTCTATCTGTATCTCCCTCTCGTCACCCGAAAAAAAACAAATACAGGAAAGAATTAATCGAGCTCCAGTTCCATAATTGACAAATAAGTGTCGAGAGGAGAAAAATATTTCCTCGTCGAGTGCATATTTTTACAAATTATTTTTTAAGTATCAGAGCTCTTTGTTCCAAACAAAATAAATAACATTTCCGTGATACGTATCTGTGATAGGTACACAGAATAAACGTACCTCGATGCTTTAACCGAACAAAAAAAAAAAAAACAGGGGAGGAGGTTGAGGGGGAGAGGGGGAAAAAAAATTCCAAGAAGTATTCCACCCATTCGAAATGGAGTAAAATGGACAAAGTGTAAAGTGTTTCACAAGATAGAGGGAAGATAGCACTCCCTTCTCTGACGTTCTGACAAATCAACCTGAAAATTGAATTCTGGAGCTGTGCTGCATGAAAGAACCCGAGGGTTGATAAATTCACGTGTTTTTTTCCACTCCTCCCCCCCCCCCCCTCCCCCCCCTGCCCTGTTCAATTTCACTGGAAACAATGAATTTATATCAATGAATTTCCATTTTGCCCTTTAAAAGCCACCAGTCAAAGCCATTCCATTTAGTTTCCCCCATTAATGTTGTAATTAGTATGAGAGGAGCGTTAATGAGGCCCCAGCCAAGTCATACACGAGCAATATGTGCCCCTTTCTTGATGCAATCGCCCCGCAAGGAAATCATAAAATACGCAAAGCGTAAGTGCAACGATTTAATGAAGAAGACACGAAGTGATTACTTCTTTCCCTCGCTAAAACGACAAAGAAATCTTGGAATATGACCAACGAGTGGCTTCCGCTTTTCTAAAAAAAAATTTTCCCTCCGATTTTTATGAAATTAATAACACCTACTGCCACGAGAACTTGCACGATCGTTATTATAATTGCTAAGGGGAATTTTACGGCGGCAAATGCTGACTTTAATTCGCGAACTCTGAAGCACTGATGGACTGAGTAAATTCGTTGTTTAACGATTGAACGAAAAAAAATGTTATCGAGTGAAAAAAAATTATTTGAGGAGTAGCAATGGTGTCCCTATCTCCATGCAATCGCTCCCGAGGAAATCATAAAATTCGCAGAGCGTAGGAGCGACGGTTTAATGAAGAAGGCACGAAGGGATTATTTCTTTCCCTCGCTAACACGACTCGACGAAGAAATCCAAGAATATGCCCAAGAGTGGCTTCCGCTTTTCTACGAGCCCTTTATTCAGATCCTCCTGCCATTCGCATTACTCACTCAATCCCCAGAAAGGCCATACGCACGGAACATGACTTTACACGCCCGACGGTGAAAAATAAAGGAAAAACAACAATTGGAATCTCAAGATGATAAGAACTGAGCGAATTATACAAATGAACAAAAAAAATCTCGTAAACGTTTCTTCATAATAAAGGCGGGGTACGCAAGCATTGCAATGGCCTTTTCTATACTCCTCGGCGCTGTTACCTAGTCGAGAATGTTTAATTGACTCATTCATTCCGGTACATTGGTCCTAATTAACCGCGACCTGCAACACCTGGCCGCTTGATTCCCATGCGGGGTATTATCCTCAATAGCCTCCATACACGTCCATAAAATATTCTGATAATAGGACATGCAGCGCTCTACATCAGGCGAAGTCGAATCCAAAGAGGAACATTCTCTTTACGACTGCAGTACAAAAAAAATTTCCATTTGACGTGGATTTTCTTTTGCCAAGTGAATTCACTCGGCGATAGGCAATTTTTCCCTCGCTTTAACGAGATGTACTGAAGATACTGAAGTGATTACTCCCCACTCGGCGAAAAAATATGTCACCTAAACTCTGGGAATTTTCCGAAGTAATAGAAAAATTTTCTCTCTGAAGAAAAAAAATCCACGAAATAATGGAAAAATCAAACTTTTTAACGAATACAATTTTTTTCGTAAGTAATTTACAAAGTCGGGGTAAATTTTCACTCATTATCACCGGCGAATTACCGACAATTACTGTAAAAACAACTGCTGATTGAGTTATTCGAATGCCAATGGTAAAAACTTGAGAATCGATTTCATCCATTACCAATAAACGACAGTTCAGTATTTCGGAAGTTGCAGCCGATTTCTTACCTCCGATGTGAGAGTTCGTGACCCGAGTCACTTAGAGAAAACCTAGAATTCAGTGTCTTCGTGTGGCCCACAACTGGTGAAGAAAAAAAAATCAATCCGATGGAATACGAAGTACAAACGCCAGAGAGAAAGCCAAAGGGAGCGAGCGAGAGCGAGAGCGAGAGAGAGAGAGAGAGAGAGAGAGAGAAATGGAGGTAAGAGGGAGAGCTATACAACTTGAGGCTAATGTATCAATCATTTTGTTTACGTTAACTTGAATGCGGCTATCAGGAATATTCATCGAGCTATGTACATCCCATGGCTATTACAAAAAATAACCTATTCATTATTCGAGTCCGCGGAGAAGAGTTGAAAACAGGGGCCCCCCGCGAGTTCTCTTGTGACTTGTTTGAAATTGAGGGAGAGTGAAAAATGTAAAAATCGAGATAAAATATGTGGAACAAAAAAAAAAAGAAACAAATCGAGAATAAATAAAAATAAAATAAAGACAATGAAAAATACATCCTGGGGGATGTTATTGGTTCTAGCCCCGGCTGTACGAGAGCGCCCTGGTTCGAGGATCGATATCGGTTTCCATGGAGATGCCCCGAGTCGCGAACTTGTTACCTATATTCACTGTTAAATCACTTCCTATTTTATCGCCTCTACTATGCATAATGTATAGACCCTCTAGAAAACTTATGGATAGATTTAAATAGCGGGATACACATCTAATAAAGATAATGGGCATTGGAGCCAGTGGGAATTGAGTAAATCGATATCTCAATAGCATTCTAATTCCACCCCGTGTATTGTAAATCAACTGGTTTTCCCCAGATTCATGTGATACTTTACGGACAACGGCCATCGGTCCCACGCAATCGTCAACATTATCTTGACTATACGTTGACGTTGTTCGGGACATTTTGTTATTTAAATTGCAGCCCAGTGACCCCTAGAATATAACTAACGAAAATCAGTGTAAAACAACTTCCAATGCTGTATAAATTTATCTGAGATATCGCATCGACCCATCTATCCTCGGCATCTCCAATTTTGCCGTTTACCGTGGATCTTCCATACTTTTCTACCGATTTACGCCGTTTTCGATTTTATCATTCCAATGTTTAATGCATTGGGGGGGATGGAGGGGGATTGAGGAACGAAAGGAATTCAGTGATAGTGATTGAACGGAATTCTCTATTAAAAGTGGGTGATACATTTTCGGACGGCTATTTATTTTTGTCGAGTCTGGGGGAGACGGATATTTTTCAGGTCTTGAAAAATTTGGAGTTGTACGAACTCCTTCGAGATACATCAATTTATTCGAAAAGTGAGGAATACGAAGATAATTGGAAAAATTAAAAAATCTGGAGTACAAAAAAATTGACTTCTGGCCCGTTCCAATCGCCAAAATTGTTGGCAAAATAATTCTCAAATTCTTGATTTATCTCAACATATTCGCAATTATTACCGCTACCTCCACCACTCGAATGTCAACAGACGATTTCTCGAGTCGCGATAATTGCAAGCCCACAGGCCAACTATTTTTAGATTGCGCGACATATTCATTGACAGTGATGGACGCCCAGTGTTGAATTGTCTTCTCTATCGGGTGGGCTTTTGCTGCCCTTTCCCTCGGCATTCGAGCCCCGATGGAGAAGATCATGGCATTGCATTTTGTGAAACAAGCGCCAGAGGTAAAAGAAACCCGAGTTTACCGAGTCCGCGCGCGCTTACGATGGAAACCAGATTGTGCGCGAGGTACATGTCAGACGTACTAACAACTGACTATATGGTATCGACGAACCCGACTGACTCGGCATTTCCAGTGTTGATGTTTTATTTAGTAATGAAATCGACAATACGCGGTACAAATTAATTTTTTTTTAGTTTCAATTTTTATGAAATTAATAACTCCTACTGCAATGAGAACTAGCACGCTCGTCATTGTAATTCCTGTACTCACTTTAGTGCTGGTAAAAACTGATTTTAATTAACGAACTCCGAGGAATTATCGGCGATTGAAAAAAATCATTGATGAATAATTGAACAATCAGTGATTGATTGAATAATTTTTCAGTCGCTCTCCATGCGCGGCCGTCGAGCGAGTACACGAGTATTTGTTCTTTAATTGAAAAACCAAAAAAAAAAAACGATCGGATGGAAAATCGCCTGGGGCGTAAGAACGACAAATTTTCAAATTTAATTTCTCCAGAAATCTTGTAACCTTTCAATTTACAATTAATGAGAAAAGTGGTAATGAAGACAATTAGCGGAGTTCAATGGAATAAAATAAACTCTCAAGTTCATACAAATAAATCTGAGTAATTATGCAAAATCAGTGTGCCCATGTGCCAATGAAAATGAGCCACCGAGTTAACATTTGCTAATTAATAGGCTCGTACATTAACGTCTGAATGAGTGATTACTCCGTCTGGTTTGGCCGAGGCCATCGGCCCTCTCAATCCTCCCGATCCTGTCGTAGATTAGATGAATATACGTTTGCATCTTTATTAATAACCAGAAATGACATTGACAGATGCTGATTGTTAAGATTCATCCGACTCGATAATTTTCACAATTGCCGCAATTAAATACACTTCTGTCATTGTGCCTTAACCTCGGCATTACTCCTTCGTTACGATAATTCATCGGGTGAATTTTAATTTATCATTTAGTGAAGTGTTCGCATTTTTTTCCGAACCACAAAATTTACTGTCCCAATTTTTATATTTTCGGGGTAAGACAAGGTTTGCACTCTCCGAGAGTAAAAACGAGAACTCCTCCCGGGACTCTAACTCCTGGAGATCAGGAGAGGGTTGAGAAGAACGAGAGCTTCAGGGGTGGAAATTATATTGCGCTCCAGAACTGATAGCAACCCTGCAGATGAAAAATTGAATTCCAAATATATTTCGGATTTTTTTAATGCATTTTAAACCAGCAGGCTTACTACACTGCAAAAAATCTATATATTATTTAACATATCTATTTATTTTATTATACTAGATACGAAGGCGCGCTACGCGCGCGTATAATTACGTTTGTAGTGCTTTTACATGAATTTATGTTTCGTTGGATTGGACCGATTTTTCAACCGATTTAGCCTCGATTTAGAAACGCATATATGTATACATATATATTATATATAGTATATATTATATATTAACTATATGTATAGTTACAGAATATCCGAATAACCCGGTGACAGAAAACGTTGCATTGGATTTTTTTATAATGGATAATATAAATATACTTGAAAAATTCAGTAGAAATTACCGTCCCCTTTCAGTAAAATTTGTTTAGCTAGACGCAAAAAAATTCCAACCGCTTTGTTCAATATCAGGAAACCTCCTACTCCTCCAGGCCATTATGCGGTTACTCGGCATTCAGAAAAATATTTAAAACTTGTGAAATCCAATCAATTAATATTATCAAAATTGCCAATGTTTCAAATGGTAAATCCACTCCTCATCAGGGCAAACTTCTTCATTTACATAAAAAAAATGGTGCTAAACCATTCTGAAGTGAGCTCTCCTGGGATTAAATATTCCGATTAAAAATCCTTGTGTATCATTACTTAGGGAGATTTCCCACAAAATGCGTAGCAGCAATACATGATCTTCATCCTAACAAAACTTTGTGTAATTGTTAAAAAAAAATTATGTGTCCTTTACTATTAAAAGTCAAATTGAAATTTGTTTAGGTCTCACTAAAAATTGTCTAGATGTGTGCACAATTGTTAAAGCTAGTGAATACCACAACTCGATTGAGTAATTTTTCCTAAACCTTTTCGATGTGGGTGGGCCCGACTAGTTTCTCCCCGAGTCTTCTCCGCCATGTCTTCCTGAAACTGCCCCTCAGCCCGTGCGGAGCCAAATGGAAAAATTAATAAAAATTCTCGAACTGTTGAAATTATTCAAACAGTCGGTTTATTCCCATCTCCATACTCCCATGTACAGTAATGGACAGCGCGATGACTCGAGAGAAGCTTTCAAAATTCAATAGAAGAAGAAGAGGATGAGGTAGATACCCTGCGGGGAAATTTGTAGATACATGAATCGCGTGATTCAAAAGCGGACTTGGGACCGGTGGCGGCTGCGCCCTAACTGCCTGGCGCACTAAGTAGGGGCCCGTCGGACACAGGGACCTCAAAGAATAGCAACCACCAAAAACACCATTCACAAGCCTACAATGAGTATTTTCCCTCCCATTGCACAAAACTACACGAAAACATGAACTTCTGTCGAAGACATTAATAGCATCATTGACCACCAAAGATGATCCCATTCTTCCCATTGTCGCTGAGCTCCCAGCTATCGTTAGTACACATCACAAATTACTGAAATACCTACCACAAGGCCCCAGCCCCCCCTCCCTCTTCGCTCACTCGTGAGCACAAATTGAAAATGAGCATTTATCACTCGAGTATGTTCGAGATGAAATTCATCAGCTGAATGTAACTTCACACCAATCGTTTATATTCTCTTAGGCCTACCCATCGCCAGGAATGCCTCTAAGGCCCAGAATCCAGGGATCCGGGGGCCTTACAAAAAACCGCCAACGTGGCTACAAAAGAGTAAAAAATCCCGGAGAATATTCCGAAGGTGAAGAAGAAAAAAACAAAAAATCTTTGAATCTTCATCGGGAAATTTCTCCGTTAAACAGTGACGGGGGGGGGGGGGGGGGGGGGGGGGGGGGGGGGGGGGGGGGGGGGGGGGGGGGACTGTTCACTGCGGTAAAGCTATAACAAACACATGAGTCTGTAGATTAGGCAGCTATCTAATTACAGGCATATAAATGAGTGGTTGAGGTCCAACGGCCCCGGGGAGAGGGAGATCAGGAGTGGCTTGAGGCCCATTGCGGCGGAATGGACCCGCCGTCTGGCGTGGATACACCAGCTGAGAGGGGTAAAAATTTTTCGTGGAGGGGAAGGGACAGCCGAAGTGAAGGCGATCGAACCGAGTGGCACGGGAGTGGGGGGGGGGGGGCGCGGGGTGGAGGGATTGTAGGGGGGTTAGATTGCGGGGCCTTAAAATCCCATCTTACGAGGTGACGCGCGCGGCGCAGCGACTCGACAGGGACCCACTGTGCTTCTGGACCACCCAAGAAGAAATTTACTACAGTCTCTTTAGCCTCAAGTTCTTTCTACTCTTATTCTCATTCTTCTTAACCATTTTTTTTCTCGCTCTCTCTCTCTCTCTCTCTCTCGCTCTCTCACTCTCTCTTGGCTTCTGCTTTCGATTCTGCCGTGCATTGCCGACCTCGATCTCTGGTTTTTGGGTATCCAAAGGGCCTTTTTTGGCATGTGATATTTAATAATAGTGCATGGAATAAATATTAACCAGAATTCTTTTGTTGGATTTTTTTAGTGGAAATTGAGACTTTTTGGATGTGTTAATTGACGGGTAAAGCCCAGGGATTTTTAACAATAAATTATCACTCACAATTGACGTATATTTCATACAAACAACTGTGCGAATATTTCTCAGTGATTTTTGTTTTTATTTATTTTACTCAGCGAGGGTTATCCTTTTCGGTGATCGTCACGAGCGATTCGCGTGATTAATATGTACATGGGACTGATACTCATTCGACTGCTGCTGCAGACTTCAGGAGGGAAAACAAGTTACACATACACATACACACACACACACATACAGATGAGGAGATTGCAGAAGCAGAGGTCCCAGATTTGTATTACTCACGCAGTGAGAAAGATATTTCATTCGGTTATATGTCTCTTCCAGCAGGTTCTCCCTGCCCACCTCTCGCCCCTCCCCCCCCCCACCCACCCCTCCCCTCCCCGCCACCGACTCTCTTCTCAG
The DNA here is from genome assembly GCA_030522865.1 of Psyttalia lounsburyi. Lineage (NCBI taxonomy): Eukaryota > Metazoa > Arthropoda > Insecta > Hymenoptera > Braconidae > Psyttalia > Psyttalia lounsburyi. Next base: position 7,637 of record JAPYZN010003912.1, on the reverse strand, counting down.
TTTCGATTCTCAGTTGCTTATCTCGTCGTTCAGAACCCCTTGTCAAGGCTCCCGGGAGCTGGTGGCTTTTGCTCGTGCGAATTTCGCGTGACCAAGGTGCACCTTTAACTTTACTCGTTTCGTTCTTTTTGCGATTTTTTTTTTTACTATTAAAACCCTGGCGAACTGATACCCGGGTCTACTCGAAAAATATCAAAGCTCAAGTCCGCGGGGGTTGAATTGTTCGAAGGATATCTGAGCGTTAAAAATATTTTTTTTTTGGGGTTAATTTTGAGCACTTGTAGGGGTTGCTGCCCCGGGATATCGAGCCATTTTTGGGAAATATTTTGAAAACTGAAGAGAATAAATTTTGAAGGTCCTGTGGAAAGAAAAAGTCACGTAATTTTTTGGGAAAGTGTAAAATGTACCAGAAATTTCAAGAATTATTATACTCTAGAGCCTAACAATTCTTGGATATTTAACAATTTTTAAGGAACGCTCCCAAGGAATTTTTTTTCGCTCCCAGATTACGTTTCGAAACGTCAAAATTCGAAACGTGAGGGTTTTCTTCTCGTACTGTATAAAAATTAATTAAAGAATGGGGGAGAAAAATAATAAATTCAAAGAGGAAACATAAAAATGCCAGAGCCTCCTGTCAAGAGAGAGAGAGAGAGATCGAGCGACGGCCATCAATAAAACAGCGGATCGTACATGAAGTGGGTTAAGAGTGCCTAAAAAGCCAAATACGCAACAGTAAATTAAGAAAACTGAAGACTGCCGAGAAAAATATTCTGGGAAAGAAAAAAAATTATTTTGCGGGGGAAATACTCGTCGCGGACTGTAAATAACGGATTTCAATCAGATACGGGGAAGGATTGAGACCGCTAAAATCCCGACCATTTCCTAAATATCACCGACTATGAGAGCCATTTTCAGATGATTTTTTTAGGCCCACCCATCTGGGGTAGAGAACCGCGCCTCTCTTGGCAACAGCTGTATCATGTCGATTCTCCTGTATTAGAGCTCCCCTCCCCCTTCGATTCTCCCTCACTCACTCGCCCTCTCTCTATCTATCCGGATCTGATGGAGGCGCATAGACGTATACCTGAACCGAGGGCGAGGAGTATCAAAGCGCACAAGCGTGTGTCCCTATCTGTCTACACATCGGTGCCTAGTCAAGCTAATTATGTTTCTTTTGTTGCCCAGGGGCCAGGGAACACCATGTGGGGAGCTCTCTCCCGTGAAACTTTCCCTCCCCCTCTTGGCTCGGAGAGGCCCGTCTTATTAATGCCAGGCCAATCCCCCGGTATGATGAACAATTTGAGAGCCGATGAATTTTCCCTGGGCGTTTGGAAAACGAGGGAACATTTTTCTCAAGACTCCAAATTTTTTTGCCCTCACATCTGGCTCGCCGACAGACCGCCATCGTTCTTTCGCGTACCCATTGCGACTTGTAGGGCACTGAGAGAGAAATTTAATTTTACTAAGTATTTATTTTATTTTATTTTAATGGAATTCGTGACGAGGGGCTGGCGGGGATCTCTCGATCAACTTCGCGGACGATCGTCTCGAGCATTTCTCGGGATGTGTATTTATTTTGACAGCTTTTTACTCATTTCGCTCACTCATTTATTTTAATAAACTCTTTATTTTTAGTATTTAAGGGTATTTTATATTGTCAGAAGTGGCGCTTGTCATCCGTTGAGAGATCCGAAGGCGATTCCTTCCACGAGGGGATTTTTTCCAAATAATTTTTTACGAATTTGATTATTGAAATCGTAACACTCACGCTAACAGAAAAATATAATTTTGCCAATTGAATATTCTGCTGACAACAATTTAAAGTGAATTCTACTGCAGGAATTTTTGGGCAATTTTGAAAAGTGAGCAGTGCAAAAAAAATCGGAGAAATCAGAAATTTTAGGAGACAAAAATCGACTTCTGGCCTGTTTTAATTACCTCGGAATTTCAATTACTCTCGCCAATTTCTGGAAGAGGGAAATTATTTTTTTGCAATTGTCTAGAACTCCAAAAGAACGGTTCTGCCCCTATTGGCTCAGAACCCCGTCTTATTATCGCCAGGGCAATCCCGGAACGATGAATTTTCCCCGGGCATTTGGAGGCCGAGGGAAAATTTTCCCAAGAATCCAAACTTTTTGTCTTAACATCTGTCGGCTCGCCGGCAGACGGCCATCATACTATCCTGGACGCGCCTACATTTTTTATCCGCATATCCGTTGCGATATGCATTGGAAATGGGTGAGTCGTAATAACCAATAAATACGTTGTATAAAATATTTTATTCAAACTCCAAACAGGAAAAGATTGTAGACTGTGGAGTCTTCAGCGAAACTCAAGCAAAAATGAAAAAAAAATCTGTTGAATTGTTGAATATTCAATAAGACAATTTTCAGGCTCACCTGACAATGAAAATTAGCAGTTGTTTTGAGAATGTAATCTGCTGAAAATTAAACTGGGAGCGCGTCGGGAAATGAGCTTGAAAATTGAAATTGAAATAATAATTTTTAGCGTAATAAATGCAATTGCCCGGAATTTTCAGGTTTTCTCAGGATTTCAGATGAAAAGGGTCTTCTCTATTATTGCACATGAAAAAATATTACTCATAAGGAAGTAGAAAATCAATTGTTGCTCTCGCGGAATGTCTCAATTTTTGTTTAACTCACGTGACCGCAAACGATGATTGTCACATATGCTGTGAAAAACTGTTCTTGAATTCCCCCGTATAAATCACGTGATCCGTCGTCGATAGATCTCATTTTATACGTGATCAGCAATCATATGGGTTATTAACCCATCGGTGTTGGACGAGACGGAAAATCGTATGTGAATGATGATCGACTGATTCTTCCATCCAACTCCGACAATTCCGTTTCTGTATCGGCAATTAAAAATCACTTCCAAGTATTCATTAAAGATTTCATGAGAACATCGTTCCCAGAATTTTCGAGGGGGCAAAAAATCCCGTAAAATATGTCCACTGAATGAAAAATACATAATTCAAGCCGAGAAAAATAATCTTATCCTGCCAATCAAATATTCTTCCAACCAAAATTTCGGATCTCCCCAAATTCCAATTTTTTCTGGCGATGACAAAAAAAATCCAGTAATTTCCAAAATTCCCCAGAATAAGCTGTAAAGATTTGCTTCCTTACAACCCAAAAAAAAAAATTCTATTTCGCTGAATCCGCCCTTGAAAATAAAAACCAAACGATCCCCGGAATTCTATTTTTTTCTGAGTGCGATAAAAAAAAGTTCAAGTAATTTAGAAAATTCTGCAGAAAAAGATCCAAGATTTCAATATTGACAGTAAAACAATTAAAATCGCTCTCTAGACCCCAGAAAAAAAAATTCTATTTCCCTGAGAGGGCGCGGGAGAGTGCGCGAGCCACCCGCGAAATCCCAATTTTTTCCCACCACTGCATAATTCGAGTAACGTGCCAACACAAATGATACACCCGATAAATAAGACTCGAGGATGATCTTACAAGGCTCAAGTACACGCTCAGACCCGTGTAGTTGTTTCATATCCCTGTCTCCCCCCGGTACTCAAGTGGGTATATAAAATGAATTGTCGAAAAAAAAAAAAACCCCCCAAGAAAAAAAAAAGAATTGAAAAGAAGGGTTGGGAATGATGAAACGGTGCACTGTGGGCAATTTGACTTACGACATTTTGAAAGCGAGCCGACTGGAGTGCGTGGGCGTGTGTTGAAACGTTGGGACGTCGGACGGGTTTTGCGTGGGCCCGGTGTACTCGAGATCCACAGGCTCCGTACGAATATAGTATGAGTATTTATGATGGACGAGACAGGTGATTATGCGTGAGGAAACTACCACAGCCATCGCAGCCTGCCTTCGTGAATGATGCAGAGGTCCACGGGATGAGATTGTTCCCCGACTTATCCCTCAATTCTCCCCCCCCCCGATTGCTGGAAAATTAAAGGTAAAATCAAAACTGTCAGAGTTAAAAATTCCGTGAATATGTATCGCGTATCGCATGACCCACTGGGGTCACACCCGCGGCAATTACCCCGCCGCGCGACTGCTGTACCCGTTATCAGTATTTTCATGAGCTCATACGGTTCCATTAACGAGACTTTCCTCGATGATTTATACTCCCCCCATCCGTCCAGTCCCTCCGGGCCTCACCCGCGATATTTATATTCCCCAACACAACCCGGCAAAATCAATCGGCAATTCTCCAGCGACCCCGTCGATGCCATCAGTATGTGCGTGTCGTTGAGATAAAGAAAGTGAGGGGAGGGAGAAAAAAAAGTAAAACATAAAATAGGTGATTCAAATGTGGTTAACGAGCGGAAAATTACGGGTCTCTGAGTGTGCAGACACCGACGGAGTTTATGGCAATTCTGTTTAATTTCGATTTTTATTTTTCTTTGTGTAGAGCAATGAAAGTGCGTAGCAATGATAATGAGGAGTTTTTTTTCAACCGCCCGAAGATACCCAACGACGAACACTGGACAAATAATCCAGGGGTAATGACACTTGACACTCGCTGGAATTATTTCCTCAACAGCTGGTGCTTGATTATTACACCGGCTCGATAGTACTCGAGATAAATATCGGCTCAATGAAAACAGGTTCAATTTGTCTAATTTGTTTGTGAATGAATCGCTCAAAATCGGCCTCTTCATTTTTATTGCAATTACTCGGTGAACGCCTCGAGACGCCAGTCGCATTGCCGGGACATATTTAAAACCGTTATCATGTCTACCTTTGGTGCTTTATAACCAATCCCACGCTAATGCCCGGCAAATAGGTTGTACACACTAAACGCGCCTGAATGCGGCAGTAAAAATGTTCGAGCGATAAAATTACGTTATTTTGAGTTGAGAAAAAATGGAGAGTAAAATAGTCAGTAGAAATTATCAGGGAAAATATCGTGGGCTATCCTCGTTTTTCAGCATTTTTGAAGGCTGACGGGGTTATAGGGGTTTCTACTTTGGTTTTTGGGACCTTTTGGCATCACTTCCGCGATATTTTCAGCGCTTTTGCGACTTTTAGGGCCCCTTTTAAATTTTTTTGACACAAATCTGCCGATATCTTGACACCTATCAGGCGTAGCTCCAAAATTCAAATGTATTTGAAAAGCTGAGGAAATTTCCGATCGATATAGCCTCCCAGATTTTTTTTTTGTGATTTTTTGGACTTTCGATTTTTTGACCGCTCGGAACCTCCGATTTCGGCGATTTTCGGCTGGCGAACACATTTTCGGCGATATCTCAAAAACTATTGATCCTACCGCCCCGGGGTTTGTTCCATTCGAAAGCTGAGCTCATTTCCCATAGATATAGGGTATTTGCAATTTTTCAAAATGATTTTTCCACCTTTTATTGTAATTTTATGAATTTAAAAAAAAAAAAAACGCTTCAAAAAATCATTTTAGAAACTTGGAAATACCCTTTATCGATGGGAAATGAGCTCAGCTTTCGAATGGAACAAACCCCGATGCGATGGGATCAATAGTTTTTGAGATATCGTCAAGAGTTTTTTTTGGAGGAAGATGAGCCCTGAGCAGCCCTTTCTGGCCTTTTTTGCCCTTTTTTGGCCTTTTTTGGCCCTTTTTTCGGTTTTTTCGATTTTTGAGCACGTTATCGTCGTTTTTGAGGATTTTTAAAGGGTGAGGGAGTTCTAGGGGTTTCTACTTTCGGTTTTGGGCCCTTTTCGCATCACTTCGAGAATATTTTTGCCCTTTAGCGACTTTTAGGGCCCTTTTTTGAATTTTTTCTCACAAAATTGCCGATATCTCGAAAACTATCAGGTGTGGCTCCAAAATTCGAACGGATTTGGAAAGCTGAGGACATTTCCGATCGATATAGCTCCGCAGATTTCATTTTTAGTGATTTTTTTGGATTTTCGGTCCTGGGACCCCTGGGCTCTCCGATTTCAGCGATTTTCGGCTGGCTGAACACATTTTTGGCGATATTTCAAAAACTATTGGTCCCATCCCCCCGGGGCTGGTTCCATTCGAAAGCTGAGCTCATTTTCCATCGATATAATGTCTTGGTAAGTGTCCAGAATATTTTTTTCAACCGATTTTCGGCAATTTCACGATTTTCACAATAACTGTAAAATAAATTTTTCTCTCAAAATATTGAGAGTAATTCAGTAATTGAAAAACATATTTTATTTCGTTATGCCGATAAATATCATCCGCGTTACGTAGATCACATTAAATTGAATTTTTCGGCGCTTTTCCGCAGAGATCGGCGGAGCACGCGCAGTAGGAGACCAGAGGATTCATGGACTTGGTTGGATTCTCGTCGCACTCACAAATTTGATGGATATTCTTGGCTTGCCTGGGCAATTGCTCCCTCGATGGCCCGTCAGCGTGTCGACACTGGCAACAGGGCTTCGCCGCCGCGCAAATATTCATGTTGGCACCAGTCTGTCTTCGGGGACGGCGGAGAGATTGTCTTGCAGTCAGTGACAAACTGTCATATCTGTCGCGGGCCCTCTTGAAATACCCCCGGGTATCCTCCCGAAATCCCTGAAAACTCTTTCTCGTTCTGGCCAATAATTCCGAGTGATAATTCTCTCGACTTGGCTTTGGTTTTTTGCAGAGATCCCCATGCTGACAGAATTGAATTTTCACTCTAAAGAAATTTGGTAAATTATAAGAATCCCTGCACAAAGTCCTCGGCCAGAGAACAGAACACTCGCCTCTTTCGCTGGCACTGGTTGGCCGATGGACTTTCAACATTTGCTCTCGCTGTTTCCGAACACTTTGACAGGCACTTCGAGGGCCTATTGGATTTCCGTCGATGGCTGAATTTTCGGTTATGATGAATTGCGGTGAGGGAGTCGTTGGACAGGGTATCCATATTGGATGTTGTCGGGGCCGGGGAGTCTCTTGGAACGCCTGATGATTGAGCTGAGGACACCAAAGGCTTAACCTGTCGCACCTCCTCTACAACTTTTACCGGTTGTATCTCAATTTTGTGGGGTACACGTGCTCCAGGGACAGCTTCTGAATGATCTGGTGATGATTTGCTCGCTCTTAGGCAGGATAACTTGGAGCATCGCTCGCGGATCCGCCGCCAAAACACGCGACATCTCGCCAGTGCCACTGCAGGTGTAATTAAAATGAGCAATCATTATTTTGTTAATGTGGAATGTATTTGAGGCCCGGGCATTTTTTTTTTAACCATTGGAAAATTTATTTTTTGTAATGAGTTTGAAAATGTTCCTACTGTGCCCTATTTTTTTTTCAAATATATATTTATTATTCTGGGGGATCTGTTTATTACAAAAAATGAGTTTCCAAATACACTGTTAAAAATTGTTGTCTGAATTTTCCAGTCGACTACTCGGAAATTTTTATGGCATTTAATTTTCCCTGCAATTTCAAGGAATTTTGTCACTGAAAATTCATTATTGCGATGAAAAATCATTGAGAGCTGGAAATTTCAGATTCAATTGACCCTGAGAATTAATAGAAACCCAGAAAATTCGGTGGAAGGCATTCCTGAATTTTCAGGACAATGACACTGAATATAATTTCAGGGAAGGGAATTCATGAGAATTCAGATTTTACTGAATATTCCGTGTAACTGGGTACTAAATATTTATACTCCTTTGGAAATTTAAGGACATTGAGGAATTTTCATTTTTACACTGCT